>PVIY010020493.1:0-43991 GCA_004026745.1 Myrmecophaga tridactyla
AAAATCAGGTCTAAGAGTCACCCTCAGAGAACCTCTTTTGTGGTCAGATGTGGCCTCTCTCTAAGCCAACTTGGCAGGTGAACTCACTGCCCAATCCCCTATGTGGGACATGACTCCCAGTGTAAATCTCCCTGAAAATGTGGGACAGAAGTCCTGGGATTCACCAGGACCTAGCATCATGGCATTGAGAAGGCCATTATGACCAAAAGGGCTTCCCTTAGTGGCTGAGAGATTTCAAACAGAGTAAAGAGGTTATCCTGGAGGTTATTCTTATGCATCATATAGATATCCCTTCTTAGTTTATGGCATATTGGCCTTCTTAGTTTATGGTGTATTGGAGTGTCTGGAGGGAAGTACCTCAAACTATTAAGCTGTATTCCAGGAGCCTTGATTCTTAAAGACAATTGTATAATGATATAGCTTTTAAAATGTGAATGTGTGATAGTGAAAACCTTGTGTCTGATGCTCCTTTCATCCAGGATATGAACAGATGAATAAAAAAGTATGGAAAATAAATAAATAATAAGTAGATAAGAGATAGAATAAATTGGGGAGACTGAAATACTAGTGGTCAATGAGAAGGAGGGGTAAGGGGTATGGGATATATGAGTTTTTTCTTTTTTCTTTTTATTTCTATTTCTGGAGTGATGCCAATATCCTAAAAATGATCATGGTGATGAATACACTACACTGTGTGATGATACTGTGAGTCACTATTTGTTCACCATGTGTGGACTGGTTGTGTGTGAGGATTTATCAATAAAAAAAATTTTTTTAATCAACTCAAAATAAATCAAATATAAGAAATAAAACTATAAAAGTCTTAGAAGATAATATAGAGGCAAAACTTTATGGCCTGGTGTGCTGGTTTGAAATGATGTATGTACCCTAGAACAGCCATGTTTTAATCTAATCCCATTTTGTAAAGGCAGCTGTTTCTTCTATTCCCTATTCAGTATTTATGTTTGAAACTGTAATTAGATCATCTCCATAGAGAGGTGATTTAATCAAGAGTGGTTGTTAAACTGAATTAGGTGGAGACATGTCTCCACCCATTTGGGTGGGTCTGGATTAGTTTACTGGAATCCTATGAAAGAGAAGAACAAGAGAGAAAGCTAGGAGATTCTGAGAAAGCAGAACGACCAGCTAGGAGAAGCAGAGAGCCCATCAGCCAGCGACCTTTGAAAATGAAGAAGAAAAACGCCTCCTGGGGAGCTTCACAAAAGGAAGCCAGAAGAGAAAGCTAGCAGATGACACCATGTTCACCACATGCCTTTCCAGATGAGAGAGAAACCCTGACCCTGTTCGCCATGTGCCTTTTCACTTAAGAGAGAGACCCTGGACTTCAGCGGCTTTCTTGAACCAAGGTACCTTTCCATGGATGCCTTAGATTGGACATCTATAGACCTGCTAACTGGAACATAATCTCGGCCTTAGAACTCTAAACTAGCAATTTATTAAATTCTCCTTTCTAAAATCCATTTCATTTCTGGTATATTGTATTCTGGCAGTTAGCAAACTAAAATACCTGGGATTCTGAAATAGACTCAACATATGATTCCAAAATCATAAAGCAAACAAAGAAACAATATATAAATCTGATTTCATCAAAATTAAAAACTTTCGTGTCTCAAAGGCAATTATCAAGAAAGTGAAAATATAATCCACACAATTGGAGAAAACAGTTTCAAACCACGTATATGGGAAAAATATGTTCTGATACATTGATCATATAACCTTACTACATTTTTTTCTGACTACAAATCTGATTCTGGTCTAGTCATAAAGTTTACATATATCTGCAGTTTATGAAAGAAATTATCATCTGATTAGTAGTGATGATTATTATTCTTTATTCAACTTTTTTTTCCAGAGACCATTTTATTTCTATCCTTACTGAATTATCAGTGCTAATTCTATACAGATATTCTCAGAGATTAATTTTATGGTAGTGGGAAAAATTATTAAATATTAATGCTCTCTTTAAATAGAGGATTCGAACATCTAAATATAAACACATTTTCAGCGGCTTTTAGAAAATGTGTGCTTACAAATAACATATGCAGACATGTACATATACAATACCTATACTTATACCTCTATATTCATGTTCAGTTTGTGATAAGTCATTGCGCTGAGCATTTTTAGCATTGGATATTTTTGTGTGTGTGTGTTACATATCAAATTAAAAAATCTAAAAACAAACATTCGCATGGAATCACTAATAATTTCACATTTACTTACTATTACTTCCTCAGCTTGTCGAACCAAGTCGGCTGTTTTTGCCTCCAGTTCTGCATTTAAACGCCTAAAAGTAGAAAATAATTTAATAATTGGGATTGTGGAGGTTTGAAACTATGTATCACAGAAAAATATTTTTTTAACTTAACCCACTGCTGTGGATGTGAACCCATTGTAAGTAGGACCTCTTGATGAGATCACATCAGTTAAGGTGTGTTCCAACTCAGTCACAACGTCTTAATCCTGTAACTGGATTCCTTTCCAAGCAGTATGAAATTCAGACAGAGAGAAAGCCCCAGGAAGCAAGAGCTGAAGGTCAAGGGAAACCCAGGAGAGAAGGGAGAGGCCAGGAGAGGTCACCGTGTGCACTGCCATGTGAACCAAAGATCACCAGCAGCCTTAGCCTGCCTTGGCACACCAGTCTTTAGGGAGAAAGCATCGTCTTGATGTTGCCCTGATTTGGACTTTCCTAGCCTCAAAACTGTGAGCCAATAAATTCCCATTGTTTAAGCCCATACATTGTACAGTACTTGTTTGAGCAGCAAGGAAACTAAAACAGGGATATAATGAAAATATAATAAAAACTAAAATAAATTTCAGTAACACTTTGGCAAGTGATCCAATCAACAAATGCCAAAACATACACATTACATTTAAACATTTTTAGAGTAATTGTAGGTCTACAGAAAAATCATGCAGAAAGTACAGAATTCCCATATACCCTCACACACACAGTTTTCTCTACTACTAATATTTTGCATTTCTGCATACACATTACATTTTTACTCCAAAGTTAACATAGCTATTAGTAATAACTAAAATAGTAATAACTAATATAGTTAGTAATAACTAACATAGCTATTAGTAATAACTCCCCACTGATTCCTCCTTCCTTGTGGTAAGAACTCAGTGTGACTCCTAGTATCTCTCTGGCCCTTTACTCAAGTCAGGTGGAATGAATTACTTGACAAATAAATTTGAGAATAAACTTAGTTAGGTTCAACTTAGTCTAAAAAAGACTTAAGAGTATGATTACCTCATTTTTCATATTTCCCTAATAAGAAACAGGAGAACATAAATAGAAGCTTCTGGTCAATATAGTAGACCAAGATACTATTCTTCTGCTTCAAACCTGTGGAAATGTTGGATAAAATATAATGAAGAGGGTGCAAGCGTGGTTTAGTGGTAGAATGCTCACCTTCTTCATGGGAGACCTGGGTTCAATTCCCAGACCATGCACCAAAAATAATGTATAAGTATATAAGTATGAGCATATATATATGTATAATGAAGAATATAATGCTAAGCTCAAACTCAGACAAGGGAAATACTCTGGTACTAAGAACAAAGCATTCACTCAAGGTGAGAACAGTAAACAGGAAAAGAAGCCAAAACAGCTAAACAGGTAGAGTCTGATGGATGTGTGGGAGTCACGAGGAAGTTTGTCACATAAAGAAACAAACTACCCTGGGAATACAGACCACAAAAACTCTAACTGCAACCTTAAATGAACAGATATAAAGCTAGGGTCATGGGTTCAAAAGATTCTCTGTGAATAATAAGAGAACAGAGGAGTAGAATCCAATAAACTTTAATATAGAAAGTTGGCCTGAAACGAATGACAACTCTAGTAAGCTAGAGAGTAAACCCAAAACTGCTGTATAGGGACATTTATTCACCTAGAAAACACTGGCCTCTCTCAGAAAGCAAACTCTGCTAAAGATGACCTCACAAAGATAACAAATCCACATAAAGAAAAAACTACCATGAGGAAGAACCAGCAGGTGCTACAAAAAGGAAACTTTGTAGCTCAAGAACTAAAGATAATCAAAATCTAACAATGCTTTTTAAATAAGCATTTTTATTTTGCAAAAAAAAAAGGTAAGAATAGAAACCATTAGGCAAGAACCAGAACCAGAGCATTAAAAAGAACACTGAGTTTGAAAAATAACCAAATAGAAATTACATAAATGAGAAACACAGTCACTGAAATTAAAAACTCAGAGGACATGCTGAATGGACTGGACTGAAGAAGTGATGAATGAATTAGAAGACAGATATGAGAAAATAACTTACAACACAATACAAAGAGACAAAGGGATAAAAAAAAAAGCACAAAAGAGACATCCATAGGAAACAGACTGTATAACAAAGACAGATGTGTATCTACTATCTAATAGAGTTACAGAAGGAAATCCCAAGAGAAGAAGAGGGTGTTAATATCAGAAAAGATAATGGCTGACAATTTTCAAGAATTGAAGAAAGACAAGGATTTCAAGCAGAATAAAGAAAACAAATCTATATCTATACATACAACAGTGAAACTGCAGAACTTCAACAACACACAGAATACTCTTTAAACCAAAGAGACTATTTTAAAAGAACAGAGAAAAAGCATCTATTAGTGTGATTATCTAAAAAGCAACAGTTGATGGTTCATCAACACTCTAGATTCCAATAGACAATGAAATGGGATCTTCAATGGGCTGAGGGGGAACAGAGGGAATTGGCCATCTATAATTCTATGTTCAGCTAAACTGTCATTGAAGAAGTGCAAAGTAACCAAATTTTCAGAAAAGACCAGAGAGTTTAAGACTCAGATTTTCACATAAAGGTTTTAATTCATATTTTCACTTCCATTATAGGAAGGAGGAAATTGAACCTGGACAAAAGAATCATGTTGAGTAATGAAATTAGAAAATTATTATAAAAATTAGTACAGACTGCAAAAATAACATTAATTATAAACTTAGGAGGTGCTCAAAATGTAGAAGACAAAGTATCATCTAACTTGGAAAACAAGGGAAAAGCATTTGAAGGTTCTTCTAAATCAGTAATGGAAAAATAAGGCAAAAGGAAACCTCATTAAATCTAACAAGACAGAAAAGAACTAAAATTTTATAATTTTTGTGTTTTCTCTTGTGTAAAGAAAAAACCCAAACTTAGATAGCCAAAACCATTTCAGATATATTAGTAATTCCAATAAGTGTAAATAAATTAAACTCATTTTTAAAAGATAGCAATTATCAGACTGGACACAAAAGGAATCACCTTAAAATGCTACCCAGTAAACTGGAGAGAGGCAAATACAGATATCACTGCAATATCACTGCTTAACAGGAGCAGAAGCTGCAAATGGAGTAAGAAACAAATAGGGGCACTTCAAGGGCAATTGACTAGCTTCTGGAGACTAAATTTGGACTGACTTAAAAGATAAAAACTCCTGGGGGCTCAGCCTTAGAGGGGGGCCTACACAGGTCCATGAGTTTTACCTCAGGACCCCTACTAGGTTCTCAGGGTGAATATCAGAAAAAACACCTTTAGTGATTCCAATAAAGGGAGAGAAAAAATAACCATTCTGAAATATACTCAGAGCACTCTGTTCTTAACAACAACTATTTTACCAAGGCCTAATCTGCTGGTTTTACCAGAACCTAACTGAGCAAGGGAAAGAAAATACCCAACTTTAGCCCCCTGTAGCTTCAACATGTAAACAGGGAAATACCCACTGCAGTCCTCCACAGCCTTCCTGCTTCATTTAAGGGGTGGGAGTGGGGGTGGAGTGGAGGCGGTGAGAAGCACTTGCAAAGGTACCAGCCCAGGGGCACAGGCTCACTAAAACAAGACCTAATCATACAATTATAGAATGATACCCAACCCTTCTCACATACACTTTACCACATCAGTAGGGATCCTATATGGTAACAGAGGATTACAACTGTAAGATAAGATAGGCTAAGAACATACTTAAGGAGAAGTATCTAGGAAAAGATAAAGACAACAGAAGAGACAAAAACAATGACACTTAGAGGAAATTTTAACCTTTAATACCTACAGCTACAGCAAACAGTAAACGCACTCTAACTCCTAGCCAGACAAACAAAATCTCACATGAAAGGTCTATTTACCTCAGTTCTTAGCCCATCATGTCCAGTTTCCAACAAAAATTACAAGGCATGCTAAAAGGCAAAAACCACAATCTGAAGAAAGATAGAAAGCATCAGCATCAGATTCAGATAATGGCACAGAATTTGGAATTGTCAGACCAGGAACTGAAAATAAATATACTAGTAGCCAGAGGAAAAAAATGGAAAAAAGTAAAAAAACATGCAAGAACAGGAAAACAATGTAAGCAAAAAATGGGAATTCTAAGAAACAATCAAAAGGAAATGCTAGAGCGGGCCACAGTGGCTCAGCAGGCAGAGTTCTCGCCTCCCATGCCAGAGACCCGGGTTCGATTTCTGGTGCCCGCCCATGTAAAGGAGAAAAAAAACAAAAGGAAATGCTAGAATTCACACTGTGATAGAAATAGACTGAACAAGGTCAAGGAAAGAATCAGTGGGCTTGAGGATACAGTAGAAACTTCCAAAAAAAAAAGTGAAAAAGATAGAACAGAATACCCTAGAACTGTCAGACAATTACAGAAGGTGCAACATATGGGTAATTGGAATATCAGAAAGAATAGAAAGGGAGAAAGGAACAGAAGAAAGATTTGAAGTAATAATGGCCAAGAAATTTCAAATTCACCAAGCAGGATAAATAGCAAAAAATATATACCTAGGCATATCATATTCAAACTTCAGAAAATCAAGAACAACAAAGATAAGAATCACATTGGACTTCTCTTCAGAAACTATGCAGGCAAGAAGAGAGTGGAGTGAAATATTTAAAGTGTTGAAAGAAAATAAAGCCAACTTACAATTCACTGTCTAGCAAAATAATCCTTCAAAAGTGAAGGAGAAATAAAGCCTTTCTCATATAAATAAAAGTTGAAGGAATTTGTTGCCAATAGACTTGCCTTCCAGAAATGTTAAAAGAAGCTCTTCAGAGACAAGGAAAATGAAATTCAAACTCTTATCTACAGAAAGAAAGGAAGAGCATCAGAAAAGGAATAAATGAAGGTAAAATAAATTTATTTATATTTCTTATTCTTAATTGATCTAACAGATAACAGTTGGTTCAAAATAACAGCTACAATGTATTAAGTGATTTCGGTTTATAGATAAATGAAATGAATGACGGCAACATTGAAAGGGACAAGAGGGAAGAACTGGGAATACTCTGTTAAAAGGTATGTGCACTACACATGAAGAAATATAGTGCTACTTGAAAGTGGACTTAGATTAGTTGTGAGGATATACTGCAAATTCTGGGGCTACCACTTAAAATATTTTTAGAGGAAGTATAATTGTAATACAAAGCAAAGAGGAAAAAATACTCATACAAAATGCTCAACTGAAACCAGAGAAGGCAGAAAAATAATAGAAGATTTAAAAAGAAACAAAGAACAAAGGTAAAGAATAGAAAATAGTTACATAGGAGCTATTAATCCAATAATATCAATAATCACTTCAAATACAAATTATGTAAATAGCCATTTAGAAGACAGTCAAGACGGTCCCAGTGGATTTTAAAAATATCCCAACTATATATTGTCTGCAAGAACATCACTTTAAATATAAACACACAGATAGATAAAAGTAAAGAGGTTCCAAAAGATGCTAACACCAATCAAAAGAAAGCTGGAGTAGCTATATTAATTTCAGGCAAAGCAGACTTCAGAGATAATTATCAGCGATAAAGAGAATTACATAATGATAAAAAGGTCAATTCCCCCAGGAAGATATAATAACCCTTAATGTATATGTGCCTAATAACAGATGGTCAAAATACATGAGGCAAAAACTGATAAAATTCCAGGAGGAAATAGATAAATTTACCATTATATTTGGAGACTTCAACACTCCCATGTAAGCAACTGATAGACACAGCAGGTAGAAAACCAGTTCAGACACACTGGAACTAAAGAGCAGTATCAATCAACTTGATATAATACATTTATCAAATACTCCATCTGACCACAGTAGAATACACATTCTTCTCTAGGTCACATGGAATATTCACAAAAATGGACCATATCTTAGGCCGTAAAATGCACTTAAAACTTTTAAAAGAATAGAAATCATACCAAATATGCACTCAGATCAAAATGGAATTAAACTAAAAATAAGAGAAAAATTGTTAGAAAATCCCAAAACATTTGGAGATTGAACAACACACCTCTGAATAACATATGGGTCAAAGAAGAAACTTCAAGAAAAAAATTAAAATATTTTGAACTAAATGAAAATGAAAATGCAACACGTTAAAATTTGTGGAATGCAACAAAAGAGTGCTTAGAGGAAAATTTATAGCATTGAACGTATACATTAGAAAAGAAGAAATATCTCGTATCAACAATCTAAACTTCTACCTTAAGAAACTAGAAAAACAAAAGCAAATTAAAACCAAAATAAGCAGAATAAATATTAGAGCAAAAATCAATTAAATTGAAATCAGGAAAACAATAGGCAAAAAAAAAATCAATAAAACCAAAGCTGTTTCAATGAAATGATAAATAAAATTGGTACACATCTAGTCAGACTAATCAAGAAAAAGGAGGGAAGACATAAATTATTAATGTCAGAAATGAAAGAGGGACCATCACTACTGTTGGCTTAGATAATTAAAAGAATAATACAGGAAAAGTATGAAAACTCTATGGCCACAAATTTGATAATAGATGAAATGGACCAATTCCTTGAAGCATAATCTATTAAAACTCACATGAGGAACTGATATCTGAATAGGATTATATCTATTAGAGAAACTGAATCAATAATGA
Organism: Myrmecophaga tridactyla; assembly: GCA_004026745.1. NCBI lineage: Eukaryota > Metazoa > Chordata > Mammalia > Pilosa > Myrmecophagidae > Myrmecophaga > Myrmecophaga tridactyla. The sequence goes on from PVIY010020493.1 coordinate 8,906, forward strand.
ACAACCTTCCAAATTACAAAGCACTAGACCCAGATGCTCACTGGTGAATACTACCAAACATTTAAGGAAAATATATCACTATGCAACAATTTCTTCCAGAAATAGAAGCAGAAGGAACATTTCCTAACTCATTCTATAATTCTACTAGAATTACTCTAAAACCAAAATCAGACAAAGGAATTACAAGAATACTGTCTCCTGTGAACACAGATGCAAAAATCCTCAACAAAATATTAAGCAAATTGAATCCAACAATGTGTAAAAAGAATTGCACACCATGACCAAGTGGGGTTTCCACATATGCAAGACTGGGTCAATATTCAAAAATCAATTATTATAATCCACCATATCAAGAGGCTAAAACAGAAAAATCACATAATTACATCAATTGATGCAGAAAAAAACTTTTGACTAAGTCCAACAGCATTAATGATGATAACTCTCAGTAAAGCAAGAATAGAGGGGAACTTTCTCAAGTTGATAAGGTACATCTACAAAAACACTGCAGCTAACATCTAATGCTAGTGCTAGACGTTTTCCCCATAAGACTTGGAACAAGGCAAGGATGCTGCCTTTCACCACCCTATGCAATATCACACTGGACATTCTAGCTAATGCAGTAAGACAAGAAAGGTATACAGACCAGTAAGGGAAGCAAAGCTATCTTTGTTAACAGAAGGTAGACAGCCCCAAAGACTCTATGTCTGTGTAGAAAATCATAAAGAATCAGTAAAAAAATACTCTTGGAACGAATATATGTAGCAAAGTTGCACGATACAAAGTTAACACTGCTTTTCTATATAAAGTAGCAATGAACAAGTAGAATTTGAAATTAAAAATGCAGCAGTATTTACATTAGCATCAAAAAGTGAAATAGGTATAAGTCTAACAAAATATGTACATATCTATATGAAGTAACTGTAAAACTCTGATGAAAGAAATCCAAGAAGATTTAAATAAATCAAGTATTAATAATATTGATAACAAAATAAAAAAGAAGGAAAGAATGATATCCTATATTCATGGACAGGAAGAATCAATGTTGTTAAAATGTCTGTTCTTCCTAACTTGAACCATGAGTCAACAATCCCGATCAAAATTGCAGTTATTTTGGACAAATTGACAAACTGATGCTAAAGTTCATAGAATGTTGCAATCCAGATACGCTGATTTTTATGTAATGATTATATTATTATATAATCTTTACCTTGCAATTGTAAAAGCCTCATGATAACTTGTGACTGGCCCTACTTGTACCTCTTTATCTTGTTTTACAACTTTGAAGTCTTGTGATTATGAAGACAGCCCCTTAATGTTTATTAATTAAGGAAATCAAGAAAGCCCACAGAGAGAATATTATTTAGCAGCAGAAAGAACTGTGCTATCAAGCCACAAAGAGACATGGAGCAATGTTAACAGCATATTACTAAATGAAAGAAGACAGTCTGAAAAGGAAACATATTATATGATTCCAAGTTTATGACATCCTAGAAAAGGCAAAACTATAGTGACAGTTAAACATCACTGCTTGCTAGGGTTTAGGGGTGAGGGGTAGGAAGAAGGGATGAATAGATGGAGAACAGGATTTTGGGGACAGTGAAATCATTCTGAATAATATTGTAATATAGATACATGACATTATGCATTTGTCCAAACCCACAAATCTGTAGAAAGATTTACCTAATGTAAATTATGGACTTCAATTAGTAATACTGTATGAATATTGGTTTAGCATTTGTAACAAATATACAACACTAATGCAAGATGCTAACAATAGAGGACATAGTGAGTACATATGGGGTTTGTGGGACCACTATTGTGCTTGATTTTTCTGTAAACCTAAAACTTCTCTAAAAATAATATTTGCTAATTAAAAAAAGATATAACAGACACTACATAACAATAAAAGGTTTAATTCATCAAGAAGACTTAAGCAAAACAAACTATATAGCCTCCAAGCAAAAAACTGATAGAATTATGAGGAGAAATTTTTTCAACTATAATTATAGATGATTTGATATATCTCTCAAACAAACCAATAGAGCTAACAGGAAAAAAATGAAGATACAGGTGTTATGAGCAACAAAATTAATTAGTTTGATCTAATAGGTTAGTCAACAAATAGTAAATATACTTTCTATCAAAGAACACATTATTACTTTACAAAAATTGAACATATTCTTGGCCACAAAATATGTTCGAATGCATTTTAAAAATCATGTCATGTACATTTTCTGATCATAGTGCAATTAAATATAAAATTTAAAATAAAAACAAAACAAACAAGCAAACAAAAACCATATATGCTTGAGAACTAAAAAAAAACATTAAATAATCTAAAAAGCATGCATTATGAGAATTATAAAATATTTAGAATAATAACAGAATAAATACATATCGAAAAGGTCCTGAAATACAGTTAAACTGTAGTTGGAGAGAAATTTACATGTATTAAAAAAAACAAAACAGGGAAAGCAAAATACATGAACTCAAGAAGCTAAAAAAGGAAACAATAAGTCCACCACAGTTAAAAGAGATGGAAATAATAAAGATAAGAGAAAACTAAGAGAAGAAAAATTTACATAAAGAGATAGGCAAGAATACCAAAACCTAGTTCTCTGAAAATACCAATAAAATAGATACCTCTTCCAGCAAGCATGACAGACAAAATGAAAGAAAGCAAAAATAAACAATTTTGGAACTCCTCCAAAACAGGTTGGTAGTAAAGGTAACAGATACAGTTAAGACTTAAAACATAAGGACATAATCAGAATAAATTTATGCCAATATATTTTAAAACACACAAGAAATGGACATTTTTCTAGAAAATCATCAAATAACCAAAATTTATTCTAGAAGCAATAGTATAGCTAAATAAACAATTATTAAATAAATTGAACTGAGGCAAAAATTTGCTTCAACAACAACAAAAGTAACACCAGACCCAGATTCACAATTTTAATCAAACTTCCAATAAGCATAAGATTGCTATTTATAAAGAGCTTCCAAGAAAAGGAAAAAAAGGAAAATTATTCAGTTTATTTCATATTGCTAACAAAATAAAAAAGAGAAAGAATTAGAAAAATATACAAGACCAAGCTCACATTTGTTCACAGATATAAAAGAAATAATAATAACTTGTATAAATTATAGCAATCAAATTCAGCAGTCTTTAGGTAAACAAGAAACTGCCTTTGAAGTTCAGTATGTTACAACATTTAAAGGAGGGGGCAAACCATATGATCACCTCAATTAATGCAGGAAAAAAACATTCTGTTAAGATTTAACAGTCATTCAAATCAGAAACCAAAGAGCATAACTTCTTTAAATCTGACAAACAGAACCTACCAAAACCTACAGCAAATCTCAGATACGGAGATAAAAGCAGGCACCTTAAAATCATAACCAATATAAGGATGCTCACCATCACTTTTTCTATTCCATATTCCACTGGAGGTCATAGTCAGATCAAGAAAAATGAAGATTCATGAAAAATTGTAAAGGAACATCTATCGGAATTTACAAGAGACATTTACCAGAATGAATAAGAAAGCACAGTAGGGCTGAAGATCTAAAGGTAGTAAATACAGATGTAAGTGCAACAAACAAAATCAATGTTACTATACATTTCACCAATTAGAAAATGTGATATAGCAACAGAAACTAAAAGGCACTTTGAAACAGACTATACATGCAAGACTTTTATGTATTAAAATGATAAACTACTATTAAAAGACAAAACATATCAATGAAAATGTACCATATTAATGCAAGGGAAGATTCAGTAAAACAGAAAGATGTCAACTCCCTGCCAATTAACCTACGAATCCAGTGTAATCTGGATTTGGGAAGAAGGTATGCTCACCTTACTAATCAAAACTGACCAATTAAAACCAAGGTCAGGTTATTTTACTCTTTAGTTGTCTGGCTCACAAAACAGGCAGAAAGCCTGGAAAATCTACTGAATTGAATGATTAGCATTCTTAGTCAATCCTCTCAAACAGTGATCATTTTCTCCAACTCTTTGACAGGAACTGAATGGTAGACAATTCTGGATTAAGGTCTCTCAAAAGCGCTGCGTTATGCTGATTGAAAAAAACCATAACACCAAGACGACAGGTGGCAAAACAGATACTCTTTTATGAACTCACTTTCTCACCAATGTAGATGGCACAGAAATACAACAGAAGCTTCCAACAGCACCAACGAGCTGCTCTGTTCATATGCCTCAGATCTGCCACCTCAGAGCACAGATAAGAGAACAAGTAACTGCAGGCCACGTTTACGTAAAAAGGCTTGTGCTATTTTATATGTTAGCTCCGGTAGATGTCTTAGTTTAAGCAGGACTGTATACCTAAGGACCCACCATAACTAGGCACAAAATACACTCCAAATGAATTAACTAAATGAATTAACCTAATCAACAAAGGTATTTACCTGTCTGATAAATGATAATGAAAATAACCATTTGGGTTTGGGTACAGCTGTTTCAGAACTGTTTATGGACAACAGATACAACTGCTCGATGCACACCTGAACTGAGATAGTAGGTAGTAGGCCCATTTCATTAGATAGAATATACTATTGAAAACTGACATGTGTCTAGTTCATCTAAAAACAGTACAGTTGAGTTTTAACTTTGAATATGCTTTAATTTTAAGCACAGATGATTTGGTTTAACAGTTTGAAGAACTGCCAGCTTGTTTTCCAAATTTTAAATTAAATCAGTTACTTTATTTTACAATAACAAGAAAGTTGTTAAAATGTATCTTGTAAGGGTATATACAATGGCAAATAAAAGTCATAGTCTCTACCCTTGTGGAACTTGCAGCTGAATGGAGAAGAGGGACTGTAAAAAAAAAAAGTAAACAGATGAATCTATTGTAACAAATGACGCTAACTGCAAAGAAAAATTAAAAAGATACAATGGAAAATAATAACAGGGAAGCCTACTTACCAAAGTCAAGGAAGCCCACTCTGGGCAATAAAGGTAGAAGGCATGGCCTTCAAGATAAAAAGCAGGAAAAAGCTTCAAGAACCAAAAGGCCAGAAAGTTAGAGAGTGGAAGTTAAAGAGGAAAGGGCACAAGATCAAGCAAGAGGTTAGACAAGAGTCAGAGGTGTCAGAGCTTTTGAAGTGCATAAGAAACCACTGCAGACTTTTAAGCAAGGGAATGACAAGAATACCTTGGCTGCTATGTAAAACTAGGGGAGGAGTAGTATAATAAGCCAAGAATGAAAGCACCTGTTCATCAGGATAGTTGTAACTACTCTGAGAGCAGATAAGAAACAGAGAAATCTTCCTCTCAGATCCACCAAATGAAGATAAGAACAATTCCTGGGGCCTCTATACACTTAGGCTTGTTAAGAACAGAATCATAGATAGCTGGAATTGGAAGAAATTTCCCAGATCGCAGTTCAAACTCGTTATTTTACAAGTGAGTAGGCAGTTGCTCAAGATTAAAAATATATATATACACACACACATATATATATATACACATATATATGTGTATATATATTTTAAATAAAAAGTTAAAACAATGTTGTGATTGCATTAGACGGGCTTAATTTGAAAGAACTGACATGGTTACAGTACTGAATTTTCTAACATGAGAATATGGTATGTCTCTCAGTTTATTTAGGTCTTCTTTAACAATAAGGTGGAAGGCATGGATTTTAAATTTTAAAAAAATCAAACTAAAAAGTATGTAGGAATTGGCACTCGAACTAACTCCCGGAACGGTATGCTTTTCCTCCAAAGCTAAGCTTTAGTTTTGCTTTTAAAATGAGTAATCTTGAGTTGTACATGCAGAAAAAGGGAAGAAAGCCTCGAATGGGAGTCAAAAGAACGGGAATTTTACTTCTAACTTTTGTCACAACAAACGAGAGATCAGAGGATACATCCATCTGGGCAAATCATTTCCTGTCTCATTTTCCTAGTGTAAAATGCCGACGATTGCACTGAGAGCATTCTAAGGTCCTTATGAGAAACATGTTTTCAACGTAGAAACAAAATCAAAATTTCCCTACCTAAATTCTAGGAGTTAAAAAATAAAGCAAAATTCCCAAACTAGCAATTGAACTATTCGTGGGCAATGCCTGCTATCAAATCACTTAGAGCGGTATCATCTTACTGACGAACGTGTTTAATTGGTCAAAATTTTCGCCCCTTCCAAGTATCTTCTATGAGGCGGGAGAGTTACTCCTGTGAAAGAGACGAGGGGCAGATGAGCGGGTGATGGGAAGGGTACGCGGGTCAGGGAGTAATCCTAAAGAACCCGTCAGTTTCAAAAGTAAAAATACTTGTAAGCAGTCTCATTCAGAAAGAAGAAGCTCAACCGCCGAATTTCTTACTTATATTCTTCCTCCTTGGCAAGGAGATCCAGTCCAGGTGTAGCAGGTTGCGGAAAGCGTGGCGGCAGCGGAATCCCTGGAACTCTCTGTTTCTGTAAAAGACAGATACTTTCAGTCCCGACGTTAGAGGTTCGCCGTCCCTTGGCCCGCTGGGAACCTACTCGCTACCCAGGAGTTTGGAGTTGAACTGACCCTGAGGTTAAGACTTCGCCCCGCCATCTTTCACGATCGCGACGCGGTTACCGAGGCAACCGCGCATCTTCCCGCGAGAGCTCCGGCAGCCTCCCGCCCTAGGCGCGGACTCCTTCTTATTAGCGCGCTCCTTGCGGATTGCGGCTCCACGCTCCGGGCGCGGTCCGAGGGCTGCGGAGGTGGGCGTGGTCGGCGATCAGCTGGTGCAAAGTAACCACCCGCAGGGCTGTGCGCAGCGGTAGGAATTTAGAACAGATCGACCAAGGAACGCAGGTGGGCTGTTTTTAATACTCAGTAATAAGCAAGCTAGCCCCCAGAGGTCAAACTATGCTGAATTAAGGATACGTACTATTAAACATGATTTATCACTGTTGATGCTAGTATCTATCATCTGGCTTGAGGTAATCTTTATAAGGTTATACTTTTCCTCTTTTCCATTCTGTCTCCCTTGAGAGGGAGTCACTATATGCAGCCCATACTTAAGTGGGGCGTTATGGTTCCCCTCCTTGAGGGCAGAATATCTACTTAAATTATTTGGAATTCTTCTGAGCAGACGAGTTATCGATTTCCCCTATTTATTTAATCGTTAATCTAAATCATTATTAAATCATCATTAGATTATTTATCATTAATCAAAATCTAAATCTGTGTGGTTGTGGGTGTTTATTTTATTCTTTGCGTTATAATCCAATACTGCTTTATTTTGTTGATCCAATTCTTCCAGTTTTGGTCACTGGAAGCCCTTTTAGTTGGCCTCTGTGTCCCTCTGACATACCTCCATATGGTAGATTGAATTAGGAACCCCAACAAAGACATATTCCTAATCTTAATCCATGCTCCTGTGGGTGTGAACCCCTTTGTAAATAAGACCCTTAAAAAAATGACTCATCCTTTAAGGTGTGGACTCATTTGTGAATAGGATCTTTTAAGTATGACCAAACTGAATCAGGGTGAGCCTTAATCCATATTACTAGAGGTTTAAAAAAAGCCAGAAATCAGAAAAAGCCACAGGAGGAGATCAAGGGCATCACCATGTAAAAGTAAAGACGCAAGCCAAGGAATCACAAGGATTGCGGCAAGCCAGCACCAAAACACTACACACTTTTGGGAGAAAGCATGGCCTTACCAACACCTGGGTTTGTGACTTCTGGCCTCTAAAACCATGAGCCAATAAATTGTTGGCTAAGCCAAGCCACTATGTGGTATTTGTCATAACTGCCTGGCAAACTAAGACATCCGATCATTGTGAGTTTTCTGTGTCTTTGTTGACATTATTGTTGTTTGTTTGTTTTTAAAGCACTTCTGTACTCTAGCACTACAGACTCGCCTTGCCTATTTTCTTCCCTGGTCCTAGATCAGCCATTTCTCCAAGGAGGCCTTGTTTCTTTAATTGGAAAATGATATTAGAAAGATCTGGACACAATCCTCTTAGTATATTTGATGGTCAGGTTCATATGTGAATTTGGCCAGGTCATGGTACCTGGTTGTTTGATAAAGCAAGCACTGGCCTATCTGTTGTTGTAAGGACATTTCCTATACTTAAATCATCAGCACATTGGTTGCATCTATGGCTGGTAACTGCAGTCAGCTAAGGGAGTGTCTTCTGCAATGAGTGACATTTAATCTAATCACCCCAAAGTTTTTGAAGAGACTTCAGCCAGCCACCCTCATCTAGAGAGTTCACTGAGGACCTTTGTTGGAGCTGCCAGCTCGTGGCCTACCATACAGATTTTGGACTCTTGCATCCCCACAGTTGTGTGAGATACTTTTATACATCTCATATTCACAGATATCTCCTGTTGGTTATGTTTCCCTGAGAACCCTAATACATTATACTTTTAAAAATTCTTTTTAATATTGCCCTGCCTAGTAAAAGTGAAATGATCGTCACTGTAGTTTAATTTGGAAGTTAATAATAAGGTAGAACATCTATTCATGTTTATGAGTTTATGTACTATTTATGTTTCCTTTTCTGCAAAATGGATCATCATGAACTTTACTGACAAATCAAGTTTCCATATCTTGGTCTGTACCTGGGCTTTCTATTCTGTTCTATTGATCTGTCTATCCCTTCATTAATACCAGTGTCTTAATTACTAGAGTGTTATAATGTCTTACTCTCTCACTAGGAAATTCCTTCCACCATGTTATTCAGGTACATCTTGGCTATGCTCTTTCACTTAAACTTTAAAATCAGCTTTACAAGTTCCCTGAAAATAACCTGCTGAGATTTAACTGGAATTATATTAAATTTATAGATTAATTTGAGGAAAACTGACATTCACAGTATTCAGTCTTCCAATTCCAAAATAAGGTGCTGTGCTGTTTTGAAAGGATGTATGTCCCCTAGAAAAGCCATGTTTTAATCTAAATACTGTATGTTTGAAACTGTAATCAGATCATCTCCCTGGAAATGTGATTTAATCAAGAGTGATTGTTAAGGGCGGGCCACAGTGGCTCAGCAGGCAAGAATGCTTGCCTGCCATGCCAGAGGACCCGGGTTCGATACCCGGTGCCTGCCCATGTTAAAAATAAAAAGAGTTGTTGTTAAGCTGGATTAGGTGACAGCATGTCTCCACCCATTTGGGTGGGTCTTGATAAATTTCTGGAGTCCTATAAAAGAGGAAACATTTTGGAGAATGAGAGAGATTCAGAGAGAACAGAGGATGCTGTAGCACCACGAAGCAGAGTCCACCAGCCAGCGACCTTTGGAGATGAAGAGGAAAAACGCTTCCCAGGGAGCTTCATGAAACTGGAAGCCAGGAGAGAAAGTTAGCAGATGATGCCATGTTCGCCATGTGCCCTTCCGGATGAGAAAGAAACCGTGAACTTCATCGGCCTTCTTGAACCAAGGTATCTTTCTCTGGATGCCTTAAATTGGACATTTCTATAGACTTGTTTTAATTGGGACATTTTCTTGGCCTTAGAACTGCAAACTAGCAACTTATTAAATTCCCCTTTTTAAAAGTCATTCTGTTTCTGGTATATTGCATTCCGGCAGCTAGCAAACGAGAACAGGTGTATGTGTGTATCTCCATATATTTAGGTCTTTTCTGCTGTTTTACAAGACTTACTAAAAAGCCTCAGTAATCAAGACAGTGTGATGAATAGACATAATGATCAATGGAATATAAAAGAAAATCCAGTAATAAATGCTTACTTACATTTATGCTGAATTGATTTTTGACCATGTGCAAAGGCAATTCAATGGGGAAAGGATAGTCTTTTTAAAAAGTGGTGCTGGGACAATTAAATATCCCTATGCAAAAAAACCTGAACTTACTTTATGAGTAAGTTACTATTAAGAAAATAGTAACGGGATCAACAATTCCATCCTGACTAAAAGCGGGGAAAGAAGCATAATTAATAAGTATCAGTGGCAGAGACAGTTCAAATAGAGTCGAGATGCTACTCTGGAGGTTGCTCTTACACAAGCTTCGGTTAGACCTCACTACCTATCATAACCTGCCAACCCCCAACCAGGACCATTCCAGCCAATCCTAAGGAACACCTAGGGCAATATATAAGATTCCACAAAGGTTCCAGGCACTAAGTAACTTTCCAGAGACCTACAATCTCCATATGGGTCCCTGGTCCAGATAAGTCCTGATACCTACCCCAGCCTCTCCAGAACAGCAGATATTTCCATCTCTGTACCCCATATTAGTGACAGACCCTTCCAATATGAAAAATTTAGGATAGCCATAGCCCAAACACCCCTAAAGAGAGGGATGGAAAGATCAAAGGTGGTGGAGTTATACAGAGAAGATAGGATTTGACAAATGAATATGAATGCTGAATCATTAAATTGATACCTCTTTTAGTCTACAGTATTTTAGAGCAGCTAGAAGTAAACACCTAAAATTGTGGAATTGTAACCCATGTCAAGCTCTAAAATATGTTTACAATTAATTGTGGTGCTGTGCTTTGAAATTTATATCTATTTGGATGTATGTTATTTTTCACCAAAAAAAAAGAAGAAGAAAAAGTCAATTGTGATGATAAAAAAATATTTAAGCTTTCTAGCCTCCTATATTCTGGAGCAGCTAGAAGGAAAAATAGGAGAGGATCGTATGGTAGCCCATGACAAACTCTGGGATCTGTCCTGAAACTACTTGTTGAAGAGTGCTTTGAAAACTATTTCTTTGCTTTGTATATATGTTATGCTATACAATTAAAAAAAGTTAAAAATCAAAAAAAGCAGAAAGAAAATGTCTGTTACATCAAAAATATATTTAGTAATCATTTTATAGTATTGCATTTCACTTAGAAGTTAAGTAGGAACCAAATATTATTCACTAATTAGCTTGATTTGCTATAGAAAGGGAAATGTCCTCATATAGATTGTAGTTGTGAAGGCATGACTACGCTATTGTACTAGGAACCGTTGACTTTTGACTTAGGTGGGATTGTATAGTGTCTGAATAAAACTTTTTAAAAATGAACAGAGAGAAACAGGTGCTGGAAAAAATGTGGAGAGAGAGAGATGTAACTATTTACTATTGGTAGGGAAACAGTGATGCAGTCCCTCTTGAAGGCAGTGTGGTGCCTCCAGAGGAGGTTAAGGGTGGAGAGAAAAAAAAAAAAGAAAGAAAATGAAAACACTGGGAGAAAACCTTCCAAATCATATATCTAATAAATTATTTGTACCTACAATTCATAAACAACTCTTGCAACTCAATAATAAGAAAACAACCCATTTAAAAAGGGAGGAGAGGTTTGAAGACATTTCACCATGAAGATAAACGAATAGCTGTAAGTACAAGAAACAGTGTTCAACAGTATTAGTCATTAGGGAAATAGATAAATCATAATCAGAAACCACTAGAATGTCTCCAATCAAAACGTTGAAAAATACCAAATGTTAACAAAGATATGGAGAATAAACTGTGGTATATTCTTACAATGGAAGAATATTTGACAATTAAAAAAATGAACTGCTATTAAACCCTATAACATTGGTGATTCTCAACAAAAATATGCTGAGCAAAAGAAGCCCATAAAAAGATGCTACATACTGTATGATTTCTTTTTTATTAAGTTTTAAGCCAGACAAAACCAATCTATAGTGACAGAAAACAGATCATGGTTGCTTAAGGATGGGGGTGAGATTGGGAATTCACTGCAAATGAGGTTTAGGGAACTTTTTGGAGTGATAGAAATGTCCTAAAACTGGATTGTAATGATGGTTACATAATGGTGTAACTTTTCTAAAACTCACTGAACTATATACATTCAATGGGTTATTTTTATCATATGTAAATTTTACCTCAAAGTGTTAAATATATAAAAAGAAATGTATTTCTCTCTCACATAACAGTACAATTGATTGAGGCTATCAGGGCAGCTCTGTTCCACAACTTCTTTCCTAGGCTCAGGTATTTCCCATCTTTTTGCACTGCCATCTGCTAGGGTATTGTTTTCATCTGCAGGGTTAAAGCTATGCCTCAGGTATGTCTGTGCTCCAATTCGTAAGAAGAGGGAAAAGAGAATTGAAAAGTAAATACTTAATGTTTTAAGGCCGAGAACTATAAGCAGCACATCTTTCTTACCCTTACATTCCATTGGTGAGAACTCAGTTATATGTCATACCTAATTGCAAAAGAGGTTCGATTATAAAGGCTGCAGTTGAAGGCCAGATGCCCAGAAATAAAGGACGAGCAGACTTGGGACTGAGAAAACTAGCAGTCTTCAATACTTGTTAAAGTCTTTAATTCTAATAATTTATTGTAAAATTATAAGCATAGCTCAGAGATATTACGGGCTCAGTTCCAGACCACCATAGTAAAGTAAATATTGTGATAAAGCAAGTCACACAAATGTTTTGGTTTCCCAGCATATATAAAAGTTATGTTTACAATACACTAATTGTATTAAGTATACAATAGCATTGTCTAAAATAAAGAGGGACATACCTTAATTAAAATGTACACAGAGACACAAAGTGAGCATATGCTGTTAGAAAAAAATGGCACCAATAGACTTGCTCAATGCAGGGTTGCCATAAAAACCTTCAATGTGTAAAATACTCAATATCTGCAAAGCACAGTAAAGTGAAGTGCAATAAAATGAGGTATGCCTATATTTAGAGTTCTTAATGTAAGCAATCATATAATCAGTCCGTAATGGGAGTTTCATTTCTTCCTTTCCAAACCTCATAACTTTTATTTTGTAGTCTTGTCTTACTGCATCACTAGGACCACAAATAAAATATTAAATAGATGTGGTAAGAGATATCCTTCCCTTGTTCCTGATTTTTTTAGTAATAGCTTTTATTTTTAAACTTATTTTGAAATAGATTGAAATGTGCAGAGCAGTTAATAAGATAGTACAGAGAGATCCAGTGTATCTTTTACCTATGTCCCCCTAATGCTAACATTTTACATAACTGTGGTACATTTTCAAGATTAGGACATTAACATTCCAACAACTATTACCTACATGACAGACTTTATCTTTTATACACTTTTAAATAATTTAAAACATATTAATTTATTAAAAATACAATTAAACAAAGAAGTAATTGCTAGGTCCCCTTGGGGCACTGGGAAGAAAGGAGGAAATATTCAACTTCCCCATTTGGAGAATTCCTGATATTCTTGCAAGCAGTGGAGACAACCAAATCAATAGGCTGAGCCCTTGATCTTGGGGTTCGCCCCTATGAAACTTATTCCTACAAAAGACAGGCTAAGCCTACTTAAAACTAGGCTTAAGGGTTGCCCCCAGAGAATCTCTTTTGCTGCTCAGATGTGGCCTCTCTCTCTCTAAGCTGACATGGCAAGTGAATTCACTGTCCCCGCTCCCCACTCTCCCACCACATGGGACATGATTCTCAGGGGTGTAAATCTCCCAGGAAACATGGGACAGAAATCCCACAATGAGGCAGGACCTAGCATCAAGGGACTGAGAAAATCTTCTTGACCAAAAGGGGGAAGATAAATGAGAAAAAATAAAGGGTCAGTGGCTGACAGATTTCAGAGTTGAGAGGTTATCCTGGGGTTTATTCTTATGCATTATATAGATATCCCTTTTTAGTTTATGGTGTTTTGGAGTGGCTGGAGGGAAGTATCTGAAACTGTAGAGGTGTATTCCAATAGCCTTGTTTCCTGAAGATGATTGTATAATGATATAGCTTTTACAGTGTGACTGTATGGTTGTGAAAGCCTTGTGTTTGATGCTCCTTTTATCTAGGGTATGGACAGATTAGTAAAAATATGGATAAAAAATAAACATAATAGGGAGGACAAAAGTTAAAATAAATTGGGTAGATAGAAATACTAGTGGTCAATGAGAGAGGGGCATAAGGAATATGGTGTGTATGAGTTTTTTCTTTTTTCTTTTTAATTTCTTTTTCTGGAGTGATGCAAATGTTCTAAAAAATGATCATAGTGATGAATACACAACTATGTGATGATATTGTGAGCCATTGATTGTACACCATGTATGGAATGTTTGTATGTTAAGAATGTTTATATGTTTGTATGTTAAGATTTATCAATAAAAATATTTTTTTAAATGCAGTTAAACATTGGCATAATCTCTTAGGTACCTCTGAGGAAAGAGAACCCAGAATTCTGTAACTAATTACCATCTTCACTCTTAGAGCCATATCATGAATACAAGGTCAACCTACAGAATTTCTGCCTTGTCCAGTCATGTGTGTCTGAGGGTGGAATGCAGCCATTTTGCACAAGAAATAGCCTGGAGCTAGTACTACAACAGTAACCATGCTTGGAGCATTTTATTAGGTAACTGACTTCCTTATTAGTCTAGTCTTAATTTCAATTTTTAAAAAATAAGCTAAAAGGAGAGGACTTCTAGTTTAAGCTTTAACATGTAAAGAACTTGGAAGTCATCACTCCCATTATTAAAACAAGGGGGAAAAGCTGGGGAAAAAAAAAAACTGAATATCAACCTCTCAGAGAAAATGGACCTATGAGAGAATTGAGGTGGCATAGAACGCTACCACCCCCATATCTAGAGAGAATCAAAGCTGAGATCAGCCTACCTGGGGCAGAAGTGGTAGGTGCCATACACCGGCATGAATATTTAAATGGTAAGTTTTTTTAAAAGCTAGATTCTGAGTGTGGACTAGCATTAGAGTTAGAAACTCACTCTTATTTCCGTTGTTTTGTCTTTGAGTTCACTGATTCTTCTGCCAGCTTTATTCTGCTTTTGAAACCCTTCTGGGAATTTTTCTTTTCAGTTAATTGGGTCTTCAACTTCAATAGTTCTGTTTGGTTCTTTTTAAAATTTTGTCTTTATTGGGATTTTCATTTGTTCATTCATCATTTTCCTGACATCCTTTAGTTCTTCCTCTGTGTTTTCCTTCATGTCCTTAAGCATATTGAAGATCATTTTTAAAAGTCTTTATCCAGTATGTCACAGAGTCTGGGCTTCTTCACTGATGTTTTCTGGACTTTTATCATCTTCCTGTGGATAGGCCATTTCCTGTTTCTTTGTCTTGTAATCTTTTACACTGTGTATTTTAATATTCTAAATGTTAACTCTAGGATTTATTCCCTGAAATGTCTGTTTCTTGAGTTTGTATTCAGGTAGTGATACAACAAAGATTTTCTTTGAATATCGAGCTAACAAACCCAAGCAAACCTAAGCAAAAAACAACTTGCAGTCTGCAGATTACCTTTGCTTTGGCTGGTGCTCACCTTCAGAGTTCAGCCCTCCTATCAAGAATGTCTGCCCAAATGTGGGACAGAAATCCTAGAATGAGCTGAGACTCAGCATCAAGGGATTGAGAAAACCGTCTCGACCAAAAGGGGGAAGAGTGAAATGAGACAGTGTCAATGGCTGAGAGATTCCAAACAGAGTTGAGAGGTTATCCTGGAGGTTATTCTTACGCATTAAATAGATATCACCTTGTTATTCAAGATGTAATAGAGAGGCTGGAGGGAACTGCCTGAAAATGTAGAGCTGTGTTCCAGTAGCCGTGTTTCTTGAAGATGATTGTACAATGATATAGCTTTCACAATGTGACTGTGTAACTGTGAAAACCTTGTGTCTGATGCTCCTATTATCTACCTTGTCAATAGATGAGTAGAACATATGGAATAAAAATAAATAATAAGGGGAACAAATGTTAAAATAAATTTAGTTTGAAATGCTAGTGATCAATGAAAGGGAGGGGTAAGGGGTATGGTATGTATAAATTTTTTTCTGTTTTCATTTTATTTCTTTTTCTGAATAGATGCAAATGTTCCAAGAAATTATCATGATGATGAATATGCAACTATGTGATGATATTGTGAATTACTGATTATATATGTAGAACGGAATGATCAAAATAGCAATGTTTGCATTTGCTTTGTGTTTTTTGGTATTTAAAAAAATAAAATAAATTTAAAAAAAAAAAAAAAGAATGTCTACCCAAGAAGAATGCAAAGTGCAGGGTTCTCCCTCCCTTTTCTGAGCCTGCATCTTGTCCTGGACTTTTAGTGGCTTAGGCCTTCCCCTATTTACAGGAGTTTGAATGCCCCTCTACTCCCCAGGGTACAAACCATCTCCCTCTCCTGGGTGTTCCTCTGCAGGACTTAAGACAGGTAGTCCTTTGCCCTAGGCCACCTGACTCAATTGTTTCTTACTCTTCTTTCAGTGTCCCAAGCTGCTTTTGTCTGGAGGGCAAATTCTGGGATAGGAAGAACACTGAGAGGAGTTTCACAAGTCAGTCTTTCCCCCATGGTTAGTGGACAGGGACCTACAAAGGAAGGGCCAATGTACAAAGGGAGGTGATGAGTGAGGGATAAGGAAGTGCTTCAGAAGATTCTTCCACAGCTCCCAAAGCTGTGCTTTCTTGTCTTAGCACCTGCCCAGCAAATGTTGCCCTTCAACTGTCCTCCTCAGCTCTGAGGAAGCATACTGTCCTTAAGTCTCCTCTGTCTGGCATGGTTTGGAACAATGGTCACCCTCAGAGCTGGGCCCTCAGTGATCTGTAATAGCTAATCAACAGCAGTGATCAGTACTTGGACTATATACCCCCAGATCTTGGGGAATTGGGTTTTTGTAGCTTACTCTGGCACCAGCCAGCTGTGCCCATACCTTACTGCTGCCTCCTATGCCTTTGGAAAATAGGTGATGGTTGCCACCATGTGGAGAGTGAAAATCACTAGTATTTATCCCAATATACCAGCCTCTGCCTCCTGCTCTTTCTTAAATACTGTGCAGTGTTCTGCTGGACTCTGGAATTTCTAAATAGTTGATTTAGACATTTCCTGGAATAGTTGTTCTGGTGGAGGGACTGATTCCTGGAGCTTCCTACTCCACCATTTTTCTACCTCTTTACCTGTTTTTGGTCTGTTAAGATCTTTTATTTCTCCTTGAGTCCATGTAGGTAGTTTCTATGTTTCTAGGAATTTGCCCATTTCATCTAGGTTATCTAGTTTGTTGGCAGAAAGTTGTTCATAGAATCCTTTTATAGTCTTTTCATTTTTGTGAGGTTAGTAGTAATGTCCCTCCTTTCATTTCTAATTTTAATTAAGTCTTCTCTTTTTTTTCTTTCTCAGTTTAGCTAAAGATTAATCAATGTATTGACCATATATATATATATATATATACACACACATACATATGTCTAGCTGGATTAGAGTATTATTCAAGTCTTCTATTTCTTATTGCTCTTCTGTCTATTTCTCTTTTCAAATCTGTCCATATTTGATTATATATTTTGAAGCTCTGCCATTAGGTGCATATATATTTATAATTTCATATCTTCTTGTTGAAAAGACCCTTTTATAAGTATATAATGACCATCTTTATGCCTCATAAGAGTTTTTTACTTTACATCTAATTTATTGGATATTACTATAGGTATCCCCACTCTCTTTTGATTACTATTTGCCTGGTATATTTGTTTTCTATTCTTTCACTTTCAACTTTTGGATTTAAAGTTAGTCTTTTACACACAGCATGTGGTTGAGGGCAAGGGCCATGCTTTCTGATCCATTCTGCCAATCTCTACCTTTTGACTTGAGAATTTAATCCATTTACATGTAAAGTAATTAATGATAATGCAGTACTTTCTTCTGCCATTTTGTTATGTGGTTCTTATAAATCTTATACATATTTTGGCCCTCAATTCTTCCTTTACTGCCTCCTTTCATAATTTTTTTTTATATTGTTTCATCTTGCGTACCTTCTCACTTCTTTTTAAATGTATTTTCATTTATTCTCTTTGTGGTTACTGTGGGGCTAAAATTCAACATACTAACTCTATAACAATCACATTTGATTTGATACCAACCTCAACTTCAATAGCATACATGTAGACTGTTCATATATCTTTCGGTCCCCCAGCCTTTTTGTTGTACTCATTACAAATTATATCATCCATAGTATGTCTAAGACCCTAGATTTACTATAACTTTCTATGTGATTGCATTTTAGAACGTGTGAAAAATAAAAAGTAGAGTTACATACCCAAAATACAATAGAATAATTGTGGTGGCTTAGAGCTATGTCCCCCAGAAAAAAAAAAAGATATTCTTGAACTCAATCCATTCCTGTGGGTGTGAATCCATTGTAATAAGACCTTTTGACGAAGCTACTTCAGTTAAGCTATGTCCCAACTGACTAAGGATAGGTCTTAGTCCTAATACTAAAGACATTATAGTGAAGGCCACAAGAAGAGAGAGAGCCACAGGGAGCAGCCAGAAGCTGGAAAGGAAAGGAGAAACCAGGAGAGGTAGCTATGTGACAGAAAAGCCAAGGGCCAAGGATTGCCAGCAGCCAGCCCTAGAACATCACAATCTTCTTGGAGAAAGCATTCTCTTGATGATGTCTTGATTTGGGATATCTCCTGGCCTCCAAACTATAAGCCAAAAAATTCACATTGTTTAAGCCATCCATTGCATAGTATTTGCTTTAGCAGCCAGGAAACTGAAACCGTTTTTGGTACCAGAAAGCGGCATACTGCTGATGCCAATAACTAAAATGGAGAAATGGCTTTGGAATAGTGTAGAGGCTGGAAGAATTGTGAGGTGATTGATAGAAAAAAAACAAGTTGCTTTGAAGAGACTGTAGAGGTATGGATGCTAAAGAAACTTCTGATGAGGCATTAAAAGGAAATGATTAATGTGTGTGGAAACTGGAGGAAAGGTGATACTTGTTATGAAGTGGCAGAGAGCTTGGCAAAATTATATTCTTATTTCAGATTGAAAGTGGAATGTGTAAGTGATGAACTTGAATATTCATCTAAGGAGATTTCCAAGCTGAGTGTAGATGGTGCAGCCTGGCTTCCCCTTTAAGCCTACAGAAAAATATGAAAAAAAAAAAAAAGAGATAAGCTGAGACATGAACTCTTAAGCACAAAGAAACCAGAAATTGAAGGTTTGGAAAATTCTGAGCCTATTCAGATAGTCTTCTCTGAGATTAGGACCAGAAGCAAGACCATTAGGGACCACCCTGAACTGCTGGAAAGTAAGACCCTGGGCATCAAAGGACATTATCAAAAAAGTGAAATTACCCTGCGGAATGGGATAAAATATTTGGCAATCATATCTTTGACTAGGAATTAATATCCAGAATATTATTTAAAAATCCTACAACTCAATAACAAAAAAATAAACAACCAAATTTAAAAATGGAAAAGGACTTGACATTTCTCCAAAGATGACAAATGGCTTATAAGCACATTAAAGACAATAAACATCACCAACCATTAGGGGAATGCAAGCCATAACCACAGGAGATACAACTTTACATCCTCTAGTATAGCTATTATAAAGAAATCCAAAATAATAAGTGTTGAGGGAGATGCAGAGGAATAGAAAGCTTCATACATTATTGGTGAGAATGTAAAATGGTACAGCTATTAGGGAAAATAGTTTAATGGTTCCTCAAAATGTTAAAGAATTACAATATAACCTGGTATACTTCTAGGTATATACTCAAGAGAACTGAAAACAGGTACTCAAACAGACACTTGTATATATTGTTCCCATACCACTAAAACTAACATCTGTAACATAACAGAAGGCCCTACCAACCCAACTGCTAAAGCTTCATTCATAAAAGTACCAAAAAAGAAACAATTGACCCAACTCCTCTTCCACAATACACTATGTCAAAGCCCAATACATCAAACATCTTGTCCTTGTAGGCCCTTCTATTCCCCCCTTTGTGAAGATGAACTTTTTACAGGCTGGAAAAACTTCAACTCCCAAGCTGCCTTCCTCCCTATTAAATCCCACCATGTTCAGCTTAGAGGACCCTCTTTAGCTCTTTCTATGATAGGCACAGGATATTATTTCTTACCTATTACTTCCTGACAATTAGTCAGGAACCTGTATTATCATTACATTAGCCCCTGAAGCCCAAATTGTAATGCCTGCTGAAAAGGCTTCCTCAGGGCAAATTCCCAACCTTGGATCCTTTCTTGAAAACTGTCTCAACAAACCTCTAAAATGAACTCTTAGGCATGTCTGAGGATGCTTCAATCACATGCTAGAAAACTCAGATCTAAGTCATAATATATATTGAAGCTTTTTCTGGTTTGTTGGCATCCCCCTCCTAGAAGCCTCTATCTTAAATATATCCTGAATAATGCAGCAATCATGGACTGCTACCATCTAAGCTTTAGATGAATAAGAACAATCTTTAAATAGCTTAGCTGAAGCAGTCATACAAAATAGAAGAGCTCTGGATGTCCTAACCACATCAGCGGGAGAGACCTTTGCAATATTAAATGAAACTTGCTGTTTTTACATCACTAATACAGGTAAAGTAGAACAAAACTTAAGAATACCAAAGAAAATGTGGCCATAATAAGTAATAGCTTAGCAAAGGTAGATACAAATTCATCTTGGCTAGAAAACTTTCTCTCAAATTTTCTTTCATTCTTCTCCACCCCTTTATGAGCTACACTGCTCCCCCTCATTGGGCCCTTAATTATCCTCCTGTTAATTTTCCTCCTAGCCCCCTGCCTCTTATAATGTCTGTCTATATTTGTTCACAGGTCAATAGCAGCCATGACCAACCAGCAGAATTCTGAAAACATACCCCTGCTACAACAGTAATTTGAAAACCTGCCTTTATTGCAACAAATACATTGCTACCAGCCTGTCCTGACTGAGGATGCCCAGAAGCCCAATTAATGATGCTTCTACTCAGCTCGAAGTAATTTTTATTTTCCCCAATGCCCTTTTGATGGCAGGAAGTAGCCAAAAAAAAAAAAAAAAAAACACAACCCCCCTACTCCTAAAAATTGCTTCCAGCTAAGTTAAGTTATTGACCCAGACCCAACTCCAGCTTCATGCAATTTTTATTAAAAAGAAAAGGCAAGAGTGTCAGGTCTCAGAAAAAGAACTTTAAATATAAAAGGGACTTTTTGACTCAAGGGCCCCTCAGCTTCTCTTGCAGAATCAGATGTGACAGCAAGATCCCCAGACATGCTGGCACCACACCCACCTGAAAACACCACACCCACCTAAAGGCTCTGCACTCATCAGAGGACATCGCATCCATCAGAAAAAACAAACATGCGGTCAAAGACTGTCCCTGCTGGATAACCCTCCCCCCTGGTGCAATTTTTTCCTTTAAAACCACAAGCTCTCAGAAAGAGATTGTTCCTAGTGGCTCCCACTTGCTTTCTCTCTGCTCAATAAATCTGTTACACTTTGACTCACTGTCTTGAATGGATTCCTTAACATCTCCATACCTAACATAAAGCCACTCTCCAGGGACCCTCTTTTGTTGCTCAGATGTGGCCTCTCTCTCTAAGCCAACACAGCAAGTGAACTCACTGCCCTCCCCCATGATGTGGGACATGACTCCCAGAGGTGTAAATCTACCTGGCAATGTGGTACAGAAATCCTGGGAGGAGACAAGACCCAGCATCAACTGAATGAGAAAACCTTCCTGACCAAAAGGGGAAAGAGAGAAAATGAAGTGTAAGTGGCTGAGAGATTTCAAACAGAGTCAAGAGGTTATCCCTGTGCATTATTTAGAGATTCCCTTTTTAGTTTATGGTGTATTGGAGTGGCTAGAGGGAATTACCTGAAACTGTAGATCTGTGTTCCTGTAGCCTTGTTTCTTTTCTTTTTTCCTTTTCCTTCTTTTTTTGTGAAAAATTACATATATACAAAAAAGCTATAAATTTCAAAGCACAGCACCACAATTAGTGTAGAACATATTTCTAACTTTGAAATGGGTTACAATTTCACAATTTTAGGTGTTTACTTCTAGCTGCTCTAAAATACTGGAGACTAAAAGATAACAATTTAATGATTCAGCATTCAAATTCATTTGTTAAGTCCTATCTTCTATGTATAATTCCACCATCACCTCTGATCTTTCCATACATCTTTTTAGGGGTATTTGAGCTATGGCAATTCTAAATTTTGATATTGGAAGAGTCTGTCACTAATATGGAGTAGGAAGATGGAATTATCTGATGTTTTGCAAAGGTTGGGCTAGGTATCAGGACTTACCTGGACCAGGGACCCATCTAGAGGTTGTAAGCTTCTAGAAAGTTACTCTAGTGCATGGAACCCTTGTAGAATCTTATATATTGCCCTAGGTGTTCTTTAGGATTGACTGGAATGGGCCTGGTTGGGGGTTGGCAGGTTATGATAGGTAGCAAGATCTAACTGAAGCTTGTGTAAGAGCAACCTCCAGAGTAGCCTCTCAATTCTATTTGAACTCTCTCTGCCACTGATACTTTATTAATTATACTTCCTTTCCCCCTTTTGGTCAGGATGTGATTGTTGATCCTATGATGCCTGGTCTGGATTCATCCCTGGGATTCCTCTCTTATGTCGCCAGGGGACTTTCACCTCTTGATGTCATGTCCCACATAGGGGGAAGGACAATGATTTCACTTGCAGAGTTGGGCTTAGAGAGACTGAGGCCACATCTGATCAACAAGAAAGATCCTCCCAAAGTATCTCTTAGGCATGCCTATAGGTAGTATAAGCTTCTCCACTACCTATATAAGCTTCACAAGAGTAAGCCTCATGATCGAGGGCATGGCCTATTGATTTGGTATCCCTAAGGTTTAACACAGTATCGGGGGATTCCCTGATGGTGAGGTTTAATCATTCCATATTCTTTCTCCCCTCCTTCAGGGATCTTTGCCAATACTTTTTGATTATCTGCTTAATATACTCTAGGATGTTTCCAGACATTACAATAATCTATGCAGGATTAAAGGACCTCTTTCTTATTCTGTGTTTCCTGTGTTTCAGTTGTTCAAATGAGCTATACAGATAGGTTGAATTAGATTATGCACTACAAAAAATTTCAGTTCCAGATCAAATAAACCTTTCTTCCATTGGTCTTAGAGAGTATGTGTGGTTCTAAAATATGGACACTGTCTTCCTTACCCCTATGTTATGAATTACTTTAACCCCAACCTGTTCGGCTTCATTCTTATCTCTAAATATCAGGTTATATATATAACAGCCTCTCAAAATACAGAAATATTAATCACCACTCCAGACTTAATGTGTCTTCTCTAAAAGTTTACAATCTAGGCACCTGTTTTCTTATAAGCATTTTCTAAAGGTGACCATACCATTGTATAATAGGTTTTAAAGTCAGGGAGTGTTAATCCTCCCACTTCATTCTTCTTTTGTAGGATGCTTTTAGCTATTCATGGTCTCTTTCTCTTCCCAATGAATTTGGTATTTAGCTTTTCCATATCTTCAAAGTAGGTTGTTGGAATTTTGATTGGTACTGTGTTGAATCTGTAGATCAATGTAGCCTTGTTTCTTGAAGATAATTGTATGAAGATATAGCCTTTACAATGTAACTGTGTGTTTGTGAAAACCTTTTGTCTGATGCTCCTTTTATCTAGAGTATGGGCAGATGAGTAAAAAACATGGATAAAAAATAAACAAATAATAGGAGGAGCAAAGGTTGAAATAAATTGAGTAGATTGAAATGCTAGTGGTCAATGAGAGGGAGGGTAAGGGGTATGGCATGTATGAGTTTTTCTTTTTTCTTTCTTTTGCTGGAATAATGCAAATGTTCAAAGAATGATCATAGTGATGAATACACAACTGTGTGATGATACTGTGAGCCACTGATTGTACAACATGCATGAAATGTCTGTATGTTAAGAATGTATGTTAAGTTTCATCAATAAAAAATATTTTTTAAAAAAGCAACTTCAGTGGAGGCAGTCTCTATAGATGTTTTAGAAATAGCAAGAAAAGTAGGATTAGAAGTGGATCCTGAAGATGTGACTGAATTGCAGCAATCTCATGATAATATTTTAATGGATGAGGAGTTGCTTCTTATGGATGAGCAAAGAAAGAGGTTTCTTGAGATGGAATCTACTACTGGTGAAAGTGCTGTGAACATTGTTGAAATGACAACAAAGGGTTTAGAAAATTACATCAACTTATTTGATAAAGGTAAACTCCAACTTTTTTTTTTGTATGCTGTATGGTGGGGGTCACATTTCATTTTTTTTCCATGTGAGTGTCCCTTATTGCAGCACCATTTCTTGAATTTTTTGTTTGTTTGTTTGGGAAGTGCATGGGCTAGGAATCAAACCCAGCTTTCCTGAATGGCAGGCAAGAATTCTACCACTGAACTACCCTTGTACCCCCAGTAAGTCCAATTTTGAAAGAAGTTCTACTGTGGGTAAACGCTATCAAACAGCTTTGCATGCTACAGAAAAATCTTTCATGAAAGGAAAGTCAATTGATGCAAAAAACTTCATTGTTGTCTTATTTTAAGGAACTCATCCTTCAGCAACTAACACCCATCAGTCAGCAGCTGTCCACATCAATCAAGACCCTCCACCAGCAAAAAGATTACAACTCCCTGAAGACTCAGATGATGCTTAGTATTTTTTTAGCTATAAAGTTGGTTTTATGGTTTTTTGTTTTTTTTTTTTTTACGTGCGCAGGCACCAGGAATTGAACCTGGGTCTCTGACATGGCAGGCGAGAACTCTACCACTGAGCCACCATTGCCCACCCAGGAATAAAGTATTTTTAAATTAAGGCATGTACATTGTTTTTAGACATAATGCTATTACACACAATAAATTATAGTATAGTATGAACATAACTTTTATATATACTGTGAAACAAAAAATTTTTGTGACTCATTTTATTGTGATATTCACTTCATCACAGCAGTCTGGAACTGAACCCACAACATTTTCAAAGTATGTCTGTATGTAAATGAGTTTACACCAATTGAAGACACATGGCAAAGCCTGAGGTAGAAATGCAGCAACTAACATCTGGGAGTAACCTTACCAAACATTTCATCACTCAATACTTTCCAACCAGTCCTATCTGGGACTCCTTTTAAATCTGTACATGACAAATTCTTGGAAGTGAAGTTCATTCCCCAAAGTCTAAAATTTGTTCATTTTGGTATAGCTTAAGTTCACTTTACTTATTTATTTATTTATTTTTATAGAAAAGTTGTGGGTTTATGGAATAATCATGCAAAAAATACAGGAGTCCCATATACCACCCAATCATTAACACCTTGCATTGGTGTGGTACATTTGTTACAATTGTTGAAAGCACATTTTTATCATTGTACTGTAAACTATAATCCATAGTTTAATTTAGGGTTCATTTTTTTGCATTTTATAGTTCCATGATTTTTAAAAATGCTGTATTCTCGTAACATATATACAACCTAAAATGTCCCCCTTTTAGCCACATTTAAATATATAGTTCAGTGTTGTTAATTACTTTAACAATGCTATGGCATCATCACCACCATCCTTTACCAAAACTTTTCCATCATTCCAAATAGAAACTATGTACATTTAATCCTTAACTCCCTCACATTTAAGGGTATCTCCAGACCAAAACCTTCTCTAAATACTTATCATCGTGCATCCTCTCCCACTCATCTCCAATACCAAGGAGGACAAATTGTTGTCTAAAGTGCTTTGATAACAAAGTTACATATGAGAACAGCAAAACTAAAAGAAAGCATTTTACATACCTCAACTTGGTACTTTCATTGAAATAAAGAAATACACAAAGCCAAGTAAAAAAGCAGATCTCTTTCACACAGAGAATATTATTATTCCAATAATTGTGCCCACTTTTAAAAGAATTTTTTAAAAGTGGAGAGTTTTTGAATTACATATATTGGTAACTGTGAAGACTGATTGTTTAAGACATTTGCTGAAGCTAGAGATAATAGCCTCCAGCTAAGTCTAATATTTTGCCTGGCTAGAAACTTAAGAGTTCAGTCAAGGCTTAGCCTGCTGCCCTGCACTATTCTCTATTGAAAACAGTGTTCACAAATGTGCAGATACCACCACACTGGCTGCAGCACAACTCCTGTGTGGTTTTAGCCATCTGTTTGTCATACAATTTTTTTTTTATGTTCACGTGGAGTTATATACTCTGACTTTTAGGGAACAAACCCAGCGGATTTTCCTGAAATCAGATGTCTGTTTCAATGGAGAATGGAGTTATAACCTTCTTAAAATTGCTCTTTGGACTGAAATATTCAACATTTCATGTCCTATCATAACCATAACTACATTATCGTATTTGAGACAGGCTTATTAGACAGGTCTATTACTGGTGACAATAAACAGCATGCTGGTACAAGTATCAAATAAAATTACTTTGGATCCATGCATATTCTGTTACTGCTGTAATGGGAAATTTAACTTTCTTAGAAAAGTGCACAAAATCTTAATAAAACTTATGAATCATGCTTAACAGCTATACATTTTTATTTTCATCTTTTTTCTCAAGAAAGAGGGAAAATATTATTCATTGTATCCTAATTTCTGGGGGTTTGCAGCCTATGAAGGGAAAATTGATCAAAGTTATCCTGAAATGGTGGCCCTGAGAAGCTATGGAAATAATTTACAATTAACATTATTCCACCTTACCCATCCTATTGCCACCACCTTTCTTTAAGCACTCATCATGTGTCAGCTTCTTGCTTGGTCTTGGTCTCAGCTAGCTATCAATTAACTGATTATCTTCTAAGGAATTACTCCTCACATGAATATTTTCATTTTAACTAGAGACTTTTTAAAGACCAATACAAACTCAAGGCCTAATGAAATGGATAAAATACTATGGAATTTCTGGGACCAAGATTATCATACTCCCTAGCAGAGCTAAACTTTAATGGTTGATGCTCACCAGACTAAAGCGTCAGACTCACCCAGTCCCAAGACTATTAAAGTTTCAGAGAGTAAAATCTGGAACTAGTTGATGTGAGTTGAATAAGAACCCTCTAGGCACCTTTGAAGCAAAAATGCGGTTGCCTGGCCACCACCCTTAGTTCCTGCTCAACAAGACATAGATTCTACCTCAGTTCCTAATTTGAATTGCCATTCCCACTGCCAGGTCTGGAACCTACCCAGAACCCTTGTTCATTTGATTGCTCTCCAAAACACCTATATTTAATAGGCCAAGAATTAGGTTGGATATGTGCCCTAACCTCTGTAATTTGAATATCTGGGCACCATGTACTTGCCAACAGGGAAACTATCATTAAAACACTATATATATTGCTTATTAATAAAGAATATATTACAAAATATTTAGCACCGATACATTAGAACTTACACTAGACACTAAGGACACAAAGATAAATAAGCCATAGTCACTGAGCACAAATTCTTATAGTCAGGTGGAGAAGGAATATACAAATAAGTTATTTCACCATGATGTTATAAGCACTATAAGCAAATTTGGCTCAGGGTTTTATGAGAGCACAGGGGAACGGTATCTAATGAACACTTAGGGAGCTAACTTTCTTTTTTTTTCTTTTTAAAGGGAATTGATTAAGTTGCAAGTTTACAGTTCTAAGGCTATGAAAATGTCCAAATTGAAACATCCAGGGAAAGACACCTTGGTTCAAGAAAGCCAATGATGTTCAGGGTTTCTCTCTTAGCTGGAAAGGTACAGGGCAACATCTGCTAGCTTCTTCTCCTCATTACATAAGGCTTCCTGCTCATTACATAAGGCTTCCCTGGGGGAATTTTCTTTATGCATTTCCAAAGGTCTCTGGCTGTATGGGGTCTGTTGGTTCTGGTGGCTGTAAAGTTTTTCCAAAATGGTTGCTTCTCAAAAGCGTCCAGTAAACAATTTCACCTTGAATGGGTGGAGACACATCTCTGTGGAAACCATCTAATCAAAAGTTTCCACTCACAATTGTGTGGGTCATATCTCCATGGAAACAATAAAAAAGATTCCACCTAGCAATATTGAAT
Organism: Myrmecophaga tridactyla; assembly: GCA_004026745.1. Taxonomy (NCBI): domain Eukaryota; kingdom Metazoa; phylum Chordata; class Mammalia; order Pilosa; family Myrmecophagidae; genus Myrmecophaga; species Myrmecophaga tridactyla. Next base: position 36,634 of record PVIY010020493.1, read on the forward strand.
GAAGATTAAAGGACATGGCTTTTCTGGGATACATAATATAGCTTAAAACCAGCACAGGTATGAAGGGAGGAATGGAATTCATAGTTGCAGTAGGAAATTTTGGTAGTGATAGAAGAGTTTGTTATCTTGATTGTGGTAATGGTTTCAAGTGTATACTTATGTCAAAACTGATCCAATTGTGTGCTTTAAAATGTGTGCAATTATACCTCAATAAAGCTATAAAAATATAATAAACGATACCTAAAATAAACAAATTATCTGTCCAACCCCCAGCCCTCAAGAGATTCCAATTTATTTAGTCTGAAGTGGAGCCAGGATATCAGTATATATATTTTAATTAATTAATTAATTTATTTATTAAATATAACAACATACAAACACAAACATTCTTATCATATGATCATTCCATTCTTGATAATCAATAACTCACAATATCATCATATAGTTGTATATTCATCACGATAATCACTTCTCAGAACATTTGCATCAATTCAGAAAAAGAAATAAAAAGAAAACAGAAAAAAATTCATACATACCATACCCCTTACCACTCCCTTTCATTGATCAGTAGCGTTTCAACCACTAAATTTATTTTAACATTTGTTCCCCCTATTATTTATTTATTTTTAATCCATATGTTTTACTCATCTGCCCATAAGGTAGATAAAAGGAGCATCAGACACAAGGTTTTCACAATCACACAGTCACATTGCAAAAGCTATATCATTATATAATCTACTTCAAGAAACATGGCTATTGGAACACAGCTCTACGTTTTCAGGCAGTTCCTTCCAGCCTCTCCATTGCACCTTAACTAAAAAGGTGTTATCTATATAATGCATAAGAATAACCTCCAGAATAACCTCTCAATTCTGTTTGGAATCTCTCAGCCATTGCCACTTTATTTTGTTTCATTTCACCCTACCTGCTTTTGGTCAAGAAGGTTTTCTCAATCCTTGATGCTGAGTCCCAGCTCATTCTAGGATTTCTGTCCCATGTTGCCAGGAAGGTTTACACCCCTGGGAGTCATGTCCCACGTAGAGAGGGGGAGGGCAGTGAGTTTGCTTGTCATGTTGGCTGAGAGAGAGACCATATCTGAGCAACAAAAGAGGTTTTCTGGGGGTGACTCTTAGGCCTAATTTTAAGTAGGCTTAGCCCTTTATGGGGTTAAGTTTCATATGAGCAAATGCCAAGATTGAGGGCTCAGCCTATTGCTTTGGTTCTCCCCGCTGCTTGTGAGAATATCAAGAATTCTCCACTTGGGAAAATTGAATTTTCCCCCTTTCTCACCATTCCCCCAAGGGGACTTAGCAAATATTTTTTTATGCTATGTTCAAATAACTCTGGGATTTATTGGGGCATCACTCTGGACAAACATACAAAATCTCATGCCCTATTCAAGGTTCCATGTAGGAAGCTGTGGTAGTTAGATTTAGTTGTCAACTTGGCCAGGTGAAGGCACCTAGTTTTGTTGCTGCGGACATGAGCCAATTGTACATGAACCTCATCTGTTGCTAATTATATCTGCAGTCGGCTAAGAGGTGTGCCTGCTGCAATGAATGACGTTTGACTTAATAGGCTGGTGCTTAAATGAGAGAGCGCAACATAGCACAGCCCAAGCAGCTCAGCATACCTCATCTCAGCACTCACAGCTCAGCCCAGGCCTTTGGAGATGCAGAAAGGAATCACCCCGGGGAAAGTTGTTGGAACCCAGAGGCCTGGAGAGAAGGCCAGCAGAGATTACCCTGAGCCTTCCTATGTAAAAAAGAACCTCAGATGTAAATTAGCTGCCTTTCCTCTGAAGAATTAATGAAATAAATCCCCTTTTATTACAAGCCAATCCATCTCTGGTGTGTTGCATTCCAGCAGCTAGCAAACTAGAACAGAAGCTAACTTTCAACCTGAAGGGAAGGGGGAAATGAAAGGTTTATCTGAAGAGGTAATTGTATTAACTGATTATTGACAAATGAGCAGCTGTTGTTCAGATATAATAGGAAAGGGATTTCACTTCTAATACGGCTGAGTAATCTCCTATCAGACTAATTTTCTTGCATATAGTGACTATAAACTCTGGATGAAACACACAAAAAAACTACCTATGGCAATGGGAGAGACTAAAATCGGGCAATTTATGTAAAGAAAATGAGACTTAGTTGAAGGGAATGGAGTGGGGACAGTTTTCCATTTTTGCCTGAGGGCAAGCTGCAGTTGGCACAACACAGCATGACTAAAACTGATAGCCTGGAGAACAAAAGGACAGAGATTGGGACAACTGGAAAAGAGTATGCCAAAGGCAGGAAGCTCAAAATTCTGTGCATAAATTCTGCCCAAATCTCTAGGTGACCACTGAATTGTGCATGCATAGGCAGACTTAAAGCAGCTCAGCTAATGATTGAAATGAAATGTGAGTTGTTTCCAAGAGATAAAGTTTGAGTCTGACCAACTTAATTTACTGCTAAAACAGCTCTTTGGAAGAATATAACAAAATCCAGAGTCTTCACAACATCAATAATCACATTGTCCAAGACCAATCCAAAATTACTCAACATACAAAGAAACAGGAAAATGTGATCCATCGTCAAAAGAAAAAACAGAGACTGACCTTGAGATGACCCAGATATTGGAATTAGCATACAAGGAACTTAAAACTATTGTAACTATCCTCAATGAAATTTTGAAAAATTCACACAGTCAGATTTAACAGCAAGATAGGGATGACAAAGGGAAGGTTCCATGAACTTTAAAATAGATAATAGTTATTATTCAATCTAAACAAAAGAGAACAGTTTAAAAATATGAATAGAGACTCAGAGGTATGTGGAACAATATCAGTAATTCTAATATAAGTGATATGAGTTACTGGAGTCACAGAAGGCAAGGAGAGATACAACAGGGTAGAGGCAATATTTAAAGAAACAATGACCAAAAATTTGGTGAAAGAAATAAATTTACAGCATCTTTCAGTAACTACCAAGCAGTGTAAATATGAAGACAACCATGACTGCAGTAAAATCATAGTGAAATTTCTGAAATTGAAAACAGTCATCAAAAATGTATATATAATATACAGGACAATGATGATTTCACCAACTACTGGCTTTTCTTCAGACATAATGGAAGAGAGAAGGCAATGGAACAACATCTTTAAATTGTAGAAAGAAAAAAAACTATCAACCCAGAATTCTTTATTCATCAAAAATGCATGTCAATACTGAAGGTAAAATAAAGATAGTTCCACATAAAGTAAAATTAAGAAAATTTGTCACCAGAAGACCTGTATTACAAGAAATAGTATAGAAATTCTTCAGGCTGAAGTGAAATAATACCAGATGGAAACCCAGATCTTAAAGAATGAGTAAAGAGCACTAGAAGTAGAAAATATTTGAGTAAGTATAAAATATTATTTTTGTCTCTTAATTTCTTTTTAAAATAAGAAATTTTTTAAGAGCCCATCAAGTGAAGAAAACAGCAAAAACAAAGGCATGAAGATGGAAACAACACAGTGTGTCAAGGAATTACAAATAGTTTATTACTTATAATGTTAAATGTGATGGTAAACTAGAGAGCTAGTTTACTAGAGAGAGAGTGTTTAGGTCATAGAAAGCCATCCATGCATGATATGCTAAAGGTCCTGGTATTTATTGTGTATGTGAAGGTTTTCAAACAAGAAAATGACTTGGTGAAATTTTATTTATGTAAATTACTCAAGCTACTCAGTTAAGGGTAAGTTTGAAGGGGGCAAGACTGGAGGCAGGACATTCAACCCATTTTAGTGATCCAGGAGAACTAAGAAAGCAAGCCTATCAAGGGATACTGACCCAGAGTAGTAATAATGCAGACAAATGACAGAATTTAGTTGAAAAGTATTTTGGAAGTAAAATCAGTATGAATTGGAGGGTGTGAATAAAATTGGAAAAATATCTCTTGGAGCATTACAAAGAAAATGAGAAATTTTCCCTCAGAACAGACCAATTTACTGCCTATGTTTCTAGTAGTACTATACTGGACACCAATCCACTTTTCCTGTGTTACTCTAGGCCCTACTTAAAGGTCAAGCCTCCTATTTAATGCCAAGTTATTATGGTCCCTTCATTCCATCAGTAATGGCTATTTTGATCAGGCTGGTGGCAGCGGGGGGCGGGGTGTAGAGAAGAATTGGGCAACCAATGCACACACCTACCAGGAGCTTATGATATAGCTAGTACCAAAAAAAAAGAGAAAATTCAATTTCCTCTCTCACATGTATGAACCAGGAAACCCTAAAAGAATAGATCAGTTAATGGTTGGAGGTCAAGGCTAAAACTTCATATCAAAGAGAGATGCTAGGCCATGTACAAGTCCAAGAACACAAGGAGAAGAAATTTGGAATGAGGCAGAGACCCTCATAAGAAAGTGACACTGTAATTCCTGAGAGGGGTAAAAAGAATAAGAACTTCATTGCTTTCTGTTCCTGGAATATAATAGGAGCTTGTAACATTTTGTTGTTGTTGGATGGATGAATAAATAAAATGAACAAATGATCAAATGAATGAGGGTGACTCTTCAGTACCAATAACTGTATAGCCAAGTTTCTTACAGTCTTGTTTTCTGGTTCCTGAGAAATCCCTACTCTCCTGTTGCCCCATTTCTATCCCTATATTACATTCAACCCCACTGCATCACAGTATATGAAATCACTTGAATGCCTGTATTCCTTTCAACCTACAAAACTGAACCAAATTATTGCCAACTTTGTTGCTTTTTTTTCCCCAGTGTCCTTGGTCTTCAAAAGGTCAGAAGTTCTCAAGTAATGCAGCAAAGTGTTGGTGCCAGTAGCAGAGGTCTCTAACACAGAGACCCCAAGCTATTGTAGAAAAGTATTCCCCATTTTGCCCCATTGATTTTGAATAGAGAAATAAAGAAAAGTGCACAGAGATTATTTTCTCACTTCCACTGTCTAGAACTGTATACTGCTACACGTTCTGCTTAAAGGAGGAAATTAGACAGATGAAAAAAGGAGCAGAGATGACTAGTCTGTCACTAGAAAGGAATATAAGGAGGGGTAAACATAGAATAAAGTTGTCAGTTCTTAAATAACCAGAATGAAATAATTATGGCTAATTGTTTCTGAATTATTTAGCTATGACCTAGACTCAAATCCTGCATTTCTGAATTTTTCTTCCTTTTTTTCAAGATTATCTAAAGCATGGTATCTGTATTTCATAACCCCTTAACAACCACTATCTCTCCCTCTCTCCCAGGCTACATTGACCATACTCTTAAACAAATTACACTGATTAGCATTTGCTTAAATGCTAGGAATGAAAGGAAATATAGTGATGGACTAAAAGAAACTACTCATCTAAAGAAAATCTACTAAATTCTATTTATATGTTTTTGCAAAACATTGTGTATGAGATGTTCCAAGCCACTATCCTGGAAAAGAACAATTTAAAAGCACAATTCCCATGGAATTAAAATCAATTGCTGCTGAGTCCTCAGCAGCTAGAATCCCAGTTCTGCTGCCTCCTACTTCCCAGTAATTTCTTTACCTTAACAGACCACTTGCAGGAGTGGTGATACCTTACAAACTCCATGACGTAACAGATGTCAGTCGAAGCTACCCTATTCTCCTCCTTTTATTAAACTTTTTATTTTGAGATAATCATAGCTTCACATGCAGTTTTAATAAATAATAAAATAATAATAATTTTATTTTAATAAATAATAATAAAATATTTTAAAATAATAATTAATAATAATAACCTTTATTCAGATTATCCCAATGATAATATCTTGCAAAACTATAATACAATATCACAATCAGGACATTGAGATTGATACAGTTAAGATACAGAACTTCTCCATCAACACAACAACCCCTCATGGTGTCCTTCTATAAACATACAACTTCCTTCCCATTCTTAATCCCTCCTGAACCCCTGGCAACAATTAATCTGTTTCCATTTCTATAATTATGTCATTTAATAATTTATATAGATGAAATCTGCAGTATATAGCATTTGGGGATTGGCTTTTTTCACTCAGTACAATTCTCTGAAGATTTGCCAGGTTGCATGTATCAGTAGTCAATTCCTTTTTATTGTTGAGTAGTAGTCTAGTAATATTAATGGATATCTACTGGGGTAGATGTACCACTATTTGTTTAACCATTCACCCACTGGAAAAAATCTGGGTTGCTTTTAGTTAATATGAAAAAAACCTTCCTCAAACATTCGTATACAGGTTTTTTGATGAATATAAGTCTTCATTTCCCTAGGATCAATTCCCAGGAGTGCAATTGCTGTGTTGTGTGGTAGTTGCATGTACAGCTTATTAAGAAACTGCCAAACTGTTTTCCAGAGTGACTAAACCATTGCATTCCTACCAGCAATGCATAAAAGATTCAGTTTCTCTACATCCTGACAAGCATTCAGTGTCATCGTTATTTTTAACTTTATCCATTCTGTTAGGTATGTAGTGATGTCTCATTATAGTATTAATTTGCATTTCTCTAATGAGCATTGATATTGAACATCTTTTCATGTACTCATCTGTATATCCTTTTATATTTCCATTATTTTTTTTATTAGAGAAGTTGTGGGTTTACAGAACAATCATGTACAAAATACAGGATTCAGATATACCACCCCACCACCAATATTTGCATTAGTGTGGAATATTTGTTACAGTTGGTAAAAGCACATTTTTAAATTGTACTATTAATTATATTCCATGTTTGAGTTTAGGGTTCACTGTGTAGTGTAGTTCCATGAATGCGTATTTTTAAAAAATTTTATTCTAGTAACATATATAAAATCTAACATTTTCCGATAGGGGGGCCAAGATGGCGGCTTAGCAAGGTGTGCGTTTTAGTTCGTCCTCTAGAACAACTACTAGATAACCAGAAACAATACAGAACAGCTCCCGGAACCACGATAGTGACCGAACACACAGCGTGCCCAGGTCTGGAGCAGCTAGACCGACGGCAACTCGCCGGATCTGTGAGTTCCCCAAAGCCGCGGCGGCCGGCGCCCGGTGCCCGGCGCCCCTCCCCCATAGGCGGCTTCGCGGAGAGAAAGGAAAGAGTAGCGGGGACTGAGTCCAACCAAGCGCCAATTGCGGCATTAATAAACAAATTCTGATTACGAAAAATAGGCCCCCAGCTCACGCAAAACCAGGCAAGTCAGAAGTCGCTTATTGGGCTAACCGAAAAAGAGGAAAGGGGACAAAATGGGGGTTTTCGTGGCGGTTTCTACGGAGACTTGGCAGCCTCTTGATTCAGCGGCGGGACTTCTCGGGCTGCAACTGCCCCACGCGTAGGCGGAAACAGACTGCTCTCAGGGCTGTCTCCCACCTGAGCCTTCCCCAGGGGAGGG
>PVIY010020494.1:0-43993 GCA_004026745.1 Myrmecophaga tridactyla
TTATTTATTAATTAAAAAAATAAAGAAACAAAACAACATACATAATCAGTAATTCACAAAAAAATATGGAACGCTTCACGAATTTGCGTGTCATCCTTGCACAGGGGCCATGCTAATCTTCTCTGTATCGTTCCAATTTTAGTATATGTGCTGCCTAAGTGAGCACTATAACTAGCCATTTCTATAGGTAAGATTTCAAAAAATAAATAAAACTAGGGAAAGTTTGTCACCACTGGAGATGCATAAGCAGAAGGAGATTTCCACTCACTAGAAATACAGAAGAGAGACCAGTAAGATCCCTTCCAGGTGGTAAAAGTCTTTGGCCATCAAAACTACTATCCTAAGAACTCAAGCAAAGTGACTTCCCCTGCTTTGAAAAATGCTTACCTGCAAATAGGAGAACAATTCAACCTAGCATGCCTCAGCAACCGAGTTTCTATATTATCAATATCAGAGAATCCCTTTGCCTTGAATTCAGATTTTCATGCAAAAGTTTCAGGTTACTGGAAATTTAGGCAATGAAACATCTGATACATACATCTCTGAGCTGGTTGAGAACAAAGATCCTTTCTGAGGCTGTGACCATGGGATGATAAGACATCTCGAAGAAGATAATACCCAGGCTGAAGAGATCCACTTTCTGAGGGAGAAAAACCAAATGTATTTAAAGACTTTGATAAGAAAGTATAATTTACCAGGGAATTGTAGGATAAGCAGTGTCAGCTGGAAGGAATAAAGTTGGTATTAATGAAAAAAACAAGCCACACTAGAAAAATTAGATTTGTTCTAAAAAATCACAGCTATAAAGTCTAAATGAGAGATTTTAGATTTAAATTATGGTAAGATAATTTGGTCTGATTTCGGTCAACACTTGTCTTGAAAATGAATTTAGGGCAGGCCGCGGTGGCTCAGCAGGCAGAGTTCTCGTCTGCTATGTCAGAGACCCGGGTTCAATTCCCAGTGCCTGCCCATACACAAACCAAAACCAAAACCAAACCAAAACAAAACAAAAAAGAAAATGAATTTAACTGATTTAGCTATATACACAGATGTGGATAAATACTAGTTGAAGATTTAAAATGATAGCTAAAAGAGAAAGGGCAGCTGAGATGTGTCATTAGAATTTGCTTTGTTTGCATCTTAACCAACCCTCCTTGTTGGTCTGAAGCTTTATGTATCTCAGAAAAAGCCATGTTTTAACCGTGAGCAAATCATGTGGGGGTAGCAGTTTCTTTTAATCCTGATCCATTATTGTAGGGTGATGATGTGACACGTCAAATTGTGGGTGTGACCTTTTGATTAGATGGAGATGTGACTCTGTCCATTCAAGGTGGGTTTTGATTAGTTTACTGAAGTTCTTTACAAGGGGAAACATTTTGAAGAAACCTCAGAGCAGACCCAGAGGCTTGGAGAGCTACTGCTGCAGAGCTGACTGAGCCAATGTAGACTTTGGTGATCAATATAGGAATAGCCTAGGTGCTCAGCGAGGACTCACAGAAATAGCCAAAACCTAAAGAGAAGAAATCTCTGGCCCTGGCAGATGCTAAGCTAAAAGATGAAACTCAGAGTTTTGTCCTAGATCAGTGTCTGTGAATGCCCACAGAGGCTTCCATCAGAAGCTGGAAGCAACGAAACGGAACAAGGACCAGCAGATGCCAGCCACGTGCCTTCCCAGATCACTCTTCCTTGAGCCAAGGTACCTTTCTCTGGATGCCTTAGTAAGGACATATTTATGGCCTTAGAACATGTAAATTTGTAACTTATTAAATTCCCCTTTTAAAAGTCATTCCATTTCTGGTATATTGCACTATGGCAGCTTAATAAACTAATACAGCTCCCAAAAGCGAAACATTGACCAAAATCTGCAGCTGAGAGCAAAGTCTTACCAATGAGGAATGAAAAATTACACAACAGGTTTGGAAAGATCATGTGAATGGTTTTAACAAAATATGGAAATGCAATTAAAGAAGAAAATAGGTAAGACAGTGCAGAGAAAATCTAAGGTATGGCGCTGCAAAGGCTAGGATGACACTCATATAAAGTAGTGTGTCTGAGGAAGCCAGGTTCATAATCCAGCTTGGGGAAAGACAGCACTTATTTTAAGTTGCCTTGGGTCATACCACAAAGTGGTACAGAAGCCATTTTCAAAGGAAAAGTCTTAAAAATAAATTCTGCAGTCACGAAAGGACAAATATTGTATGATCTCACGGATTTGAAATAATTAGAAAAAGCGAACTCACAGAATCTGTATCTAGAATGTAGGTTACCAGGGGAACACAGTGAGGATAGGAAATTGGAAGTTAAGGCTTAAAATGTACAGAGTTCCTATTTGGAAAGATGGAAATGTTTTGGTAATAATGGTGGTGGTGATGGTAGCACAAATTACATTCACAACATGAATGTAATTTACAGCACTGAAATACATATATCTGAATGTGATTAAAAAGGGAAATGTTAGATTGTATATATGGTAACAGAATAAATTAAAAAAAAATTCACAGAATTACACTATGCAAACAGTGAACCCCAAGTTAAATCATGGTCTATAGTTAATAGTACAATTATAAAAATGTGCTACATCAATTGTAAAAAATTTTCCACACCAATGCAAGGTGTTAATAGTGTGGTATATGGGAATCCTGTATTTTATACAAGATTGTTCTGTAAATTCACAACTTCTCTAAAAAAGAAAAAAGAATTTTGACTTAAGGATCAGTACGAAAGCCTATCAAATGATCACTAGCGATCTCTGAAGTCTTAAAAAACAAACATTCATTGTGACATCTTCTAGACCTCATTGGTGGTAGAAAATTGGAACATATGAAAAGCACCAAGAGCAAAACAGAAATCACATATAACTACACCACTAAGGGATATTTGCTATGTGATGCTTAAGATACACCCACTTTGCATTTTTTTCTCTATATACACACATGCACATTCTACAAAACTATTGTTTGCAACTTTTATTCACTTAAAACTGCAAGAGTATTTTTCAGTATTATGTCATTTTTCTAAAAGAGGCTTCCATGATTTTAATGACATATAGATTCAATTATATGGATGTTTCATAATTTATTTAACACTGATCCCTGTTTTTTAAAGTTTCATTATTTTTCATTGTTGTCAATAATGTTGTGTGGGCCTCTTTTACATAAATCTTTTTGGACGTCCCTCATTGTTTCCTTTGTATAACTTTCTAAAGTTAAAGCTACTGGGCGAAACAGCAGAGTACCTGTATGCATTTCATGACACTGCCACACTGACATCAGAAAGACGACACTAAAATGTGCCTGCCCACGCTATGGTGTGTGCACGACAACTCCCCATAATCTCACTCTTACCCTCACTGAGTGCTTGAAGGTCTGTGTCAAATTTAGATACTTTTATATCACTGCCCAAAGCACCCTGTCAGAAGCAAAACTCAGGCTTGAGTTTCTACCGCAGGCCCAAGAATAGGCTTTGATGTAAATTTCCTGCTACTTAAAAAGAGCACTTTTACACTCTTGCCCTAAGTGATTTCATCTAGCCATGTGGCTTTCAATCCCATCTCTGGACTGACGACTTAAATTTATACCTCCGACTCTGACCCTCATCTCCAAACTCAAGTCCTGGGTCTCTAACAACCTACTGGGCAACTCTAAATGGATTTCTCACCAGAGATTTCAAACTTAGTATGTCTCAAACTGAATTTTCTGGCCATCTTCTCCTCCTACTCCATGTATCTGTTCCACAGGCTTCCTCATCTCAGTCTACAACCTTTACTCAGTTCCTCTAGGCAGAAACCTGGCGACTAGACTTTTTTTCCTTTCTTTTCCTCACCCAGTATCCACTCCACTGGAAAATTCTGTCAATTTTCTTCCAAAGTATATCTCAAATCAGCATAGCTTCATCTCTACTGCTACCACTCTAGTTCCAGCTATCAGCCTCTCTACCTGAACTTCTGCAAAGTGTCCTGGGAGTGGCTACAGCAAATTCTTGTACGAAATTCTTCAATGGTTCCCTATGCACTTTAAATAAAATCCCCACTCCTATTGTGGCTAATCTGGCCCTGATTGATCTGACCCTGTCTTCTTTTCCAGCCTCATTTCTTGCCTCTCTCTATCTGTTCCTTACCATACCCTACTTACATTGGCTTTCTGCAAGTCTCCTAAATGTGCCAAGCTCTCTCTCAACCAGGGTCTTCTTTTTATGCATGCTGCTTCCTCTGCTTCACCCCCTTTTCCCTCCAAGGCACATCTCTACCTCTAGCCTTGCATGGCTTGTCCTTTCCATCCTTTATTCTTGGGGGAGCCTCTCTGATCAGCCTATCTAAAGAAGATGCTCTCCTGTTGCTCTCTTGTCACTGAACTCAATTTCTTTTCTTCTTAAAACTTTTCATAATTTGTGATTATTTCTTTTGTTTTTGACTTGTTTATCATGTTTCATCTACTGTTCCATAGGTCCCTGAGGACAGGGGCCACATCTGTTTTATTCATTTGATCGCCATGTTGTCTGTGTTCCTGGTGCCTGGCTGGGGGTCTTCCTAGCAGAGGGGTTAGTTCCATTCTTTTGATGGCTATGTGGTAAGCCTCTTTTTTTTTTTTTTTTTTTTGCATGGGTAGGCACCGGGAATCGAACCCCGGTCCCTGGCATGGCAGGCGAGAACTCTGCCTGCTGAGCCACTGTGGCCCACCCTATGGTAAGCCTCTTGACAGCAATGTTGTGGCTTCTTTTCACCATGGGGCCCGCATATCTGCAAGAATGAATGTGTGAATGTCCATAACTATTTCAGCTAGTATCTAAATATCAAATGCGGTGATCTTGATGTTCTTACTATTATCTCACTCTTAAAAGCTTTGCTTCCCCCACAAAGGGTTCCCCTTTACCTGGTTGTATGCAGATTTGGTGCTGCCCTGGACCTCTGGGCTTACGTATAAGGCAGTGCCCACCATCCCAGTCAAATGGCCTGTGTGAAGGAAGACAGAGGGAAAACTTTCCAATAACAGGACTTATGGTTAAGGCAGATTTTTATCAAAAATAAAATAAAATTTCTTAGGGACTGAAGCATAATATGTAACAATCTGTTCACTGTTCATACTACTCAAAGGAAGAAGTGGAATACATTTTATTAAAATGATACACCACAGGTCACATATGCCCACATACTCTGTCCCACACACGGATGTCTTGCCGTTGCAGAGAAAGGACAGTGTAGACAAAGAAGACTCCAGAGAGGCCAGGCTGGGAGGGACCCACACATTACCATTTGGTGTTAAACAAAATATAACTGCCTATCCTTGGGAGGCAATTATTCAACTAACTTAAGCTCTAATTTCTTAGAGTGTTGAAGTACAATTAACATAGTGAAAAGGAAAAAAAATTTTGGCATTTTCATAATTTTGTTAATTTAATGAATACCTACCATTTACTTTACAATCACCTTTTAGGAAATAGGTTTCAAGTTAATAAGTTTTTGCTCTCTGTTTTAATACACCAATTAAATATCTAATCTTTTGCATTTACCTGAAGGGTCTGATTTAATTACTTGATCTCCTGTCTGATCATCTTGTTTGCCGTCAGCCTAAAAATGCAAATAAACCAATATCAAATTAAATGTTATATTATTCCCTGAGAATCGTTTATCTTTTTCTAAATAAAGACTGAGTAAAAAAAATTACACTGAAATTAGAATAATTATAATGATATGTTTTGCAAATTTTGTTTTGTTTTGTTAGTCTACTAATAAAGGGCTCAGCAGAAGCCCAGACGAAATCACAAGGGAGAAAGGCAAGGACAGAAGAACTCTTTCTTCAGGACAGAAAACTGGAAAGTTTAAAGAAATTGATTTTTCATATTGCAAATTCCAAAACCAAATTTATTTATTAGGAAGAATAGGAGCATATTTAAAAAAATAACAAACCACTATACCAGACTCATCTTTCTAATTTTCCCATTGCTAATGATTTTTCAGGATCATTTTTTATTCTTCTTTCCTAGAGGTTGGTCACCAAATCTGTTCTATTGTTACTGAAAGCACCTCCATGGAAGCCTTGCTTTCCTCTACCATCTCTGCAATAGCACTGTCTCGTGCATTACTCTAAATCGATATTTTTATGATGCTGCAACCACTATCATCAATAACAGCATTCGACATTCTTAGTGCTAGACCTTGTTCCAGGTGTTTCATGTGTATCCTCATTTTATCCTGGTGGCAACCCTAGTTAGGGCTAGGCTCACTTGACATACAAGACACTGAGAGGTTAACTAACTTGTCCAGGGTCACACTACAAAAAAGTGGCACAGCTGAGATTATTATCCTGGACAGTGGGGCTCCAGAGCCTGTGTTCTTACACAGCTCACTTTTCGATAGCCTTCTGGATCAAGCAAAATTTGTTTAGTCTGGGGTCACATTCCCATCATTGGTCCTTCCTTCGTTTTAGGACTCTTCCATTCACTGCTCTGGTCAGAACCCCATTTTACTGTCCCACTTCCACCTCTTCCCTCTCTGTTCCTTCTAACCTCACCTTCTATAATAGACTCTGCGGTTGTTCCCACCATTCATCAAAATCTATTCTCCTTCTCTGATCACCTTTAGAATTAACTATATCTACTACAGATTTTGGGACCTATTAACTTTAGCCTAGGTGTTCAGTAAAACTCCTCCTTTGGCACTCAGAGCTGGCCACCTGCACAACCCCTTGATATTCCAGCCTCCCTCTCCTTGCTCCCCCACACCTCCTAGTTTCAGCCAACCAGACAATGTCCTCGCCTTTAAATAACCCACATCTGCTCACCCCATGGCTTTTGCTTATGCTCCTCCTTCTCTCTGCAATCCCTGGCCTTGGTGCCAGCATGCCCTGGCTTCGACCTCTGTCTGCTGGACTCTCAGTAATCCTTTGAGAACTCTTTGAAATACGGTTTTCTTTAAAACTTTTACCTTCACAATCACATGTAAATTCTCTCTTATATTTCAACTTTTTTTTTTTTCCCATGGGCAAGCACCGGGAATTGAACTCAGGTCTCTGGCATGGCAAGCAAGAACTCTGCCTGCTGAGCCACCATGGCCCACCCTCTTATCTTTCAACTTTTATATCACTATTTTTTCTTACCTTACATTATTTAGCTTCATATGTTAAACAACTACTTTCAAAGGTTGTGAAGATCAAACACCTTTTAAATTATATCCTGTCTAGAACTGGTTAAATGTGTTTTATTTTTTTGAGCCTCAGACCCATACCAACTGGAAGCCCCTCAAATGTAAAGCATTCAATCCAGTCCTTAGCACGGTCAACTAAAATACCCAATTATTTCATAAAATAATATATACCTTTGACCTGAATATAATCCATAAGCCAATCATTTCATTTCCCTCAAATACAATGCACTCACTATCCATGTATCCACAGTTTCAAAGACTCCAAGATCGTTAGCAGCTTTCTCGTTCAGACTTACATATATTTCCTGAGGATTATATAGCAGAATTCAGTGAACTGTCAACAGTGTCTGCTTATGAACTGTCAACACTGTTTGCTTATGAAGGCCTGTGTCCCTTTACAGTTTCAGTTCAATTTAAAAAATACTCACAGCAAAGGCCAGATGATCTGTTGCCAAACCAAAATCACCAATTTTCACATGGTCATCGGAATCCAGAAAAATGTTGACAGGTTTCAAATCCCGGTGGATCATTCCCTGTTGAAAGGCACAAAAGAAACCAGCGGATGAGAGATCAAGATGGTGGCTTAGCAATGTGAGCATTTTAGTTCGTCCTCCAGAACAACTACTTAATAACCAGAAACAGTACAGAACAGCTCCCGGGGCCACGTCAGTGACCGGACACACAGCGTACCCCAATCTGGACCAGCCGGACCGGCTGCGAGCCCCCCCCAGAACTGTGAGTTCCCCAAGCTGCAGTGGCCGGTGCCCCTCCCCCACAGGCTGCTTCCCAAAGGGGAAAGGAAAGGACTTTACCAGCAGCAGGGACTGGGCACAATCAAACGCCAATTGTGGAATTAATTAACAAATTCTGACAACTAAAAATAGGCCCCCAGCTCAGGCGAACTTGGTCAAAGCGGAGGTCGCTCATTTTTGCCCCAGCGCCAAGGGGGCAGGGCTGACAGAAAAAGAAAAAAAAAGAAAACAGAGGTTTTTGTGGCTGTGTTTCTACAAAGGCTTGACTGCCTTTGGATACAGCAGCAGGGCTTCTCAGGCTGCAACTGCCCCAGGCATAGGCAGAAACAAACTCGTTTTGAGGGCTTGTCTGGAGCCTGTGCCTTTCCCAGGGGAGGGGTGAAGCCCAACTCAGGTGGAATCCCTCCCTCAAGGAATTCAGACTCCAGGGCTTGGTAATTTGAAGCCATTAAAACCAGCCTACAACCTCTCCTCTGTCTCCACCATGCCCCCAGCAGGGAAAGTCTGCCAAAGTTAAAGGTACCACATCATATTATGCTGGTGGGACCTGCAGGCAGACAAGCACCACACACTGGGCAGGATAAGAAAAACAGAGTCCAGAGACTTCACAGGAAAGTCTTTCAACATGCTGGGTCTCACCCTCAGGGAGAACCGACGCAGGTGACTCTTTCCTCTTGATAGGAGTCCAGTTTGGTCTGGGAAAATCTGGCTGGGGTCTATAATACCTAAGTAGACCCTCCTAAGGGTGGGGGAAAAAGGCATCATACAAGCAGGGCAAGAAACAAGAAAACAAGAATGGAAAAATTCTCCTCTATTAAACAAAACCTAAGCTAGAGGTCCAGATAAAACTGAACTGAATGTCAAAGAACAGAGAGACAACAAATTCATCCAGCAAGAAAACCCTAGGTAAAAGAAGTGAAAGCAATCTCCAGAATAAACTAATTAAGGTAAATAAATGCCTAGATGCCAGCAAAAAATAACAAATCACACTAGGAAAATTGAAGATATGGCCCAGTCAAACGAACAAACCAACAATTCAAATGAGATACAGGAGCTGAAACAATTAATTCAGAATATACGAACAGACATGGAAAACCTTATCAAAAACCAAATCAATGAACTGAGGGAGGATATAAAGAAGGCAAGGAATGAACAAAAAGAAGAAATCAAAAGTCTGAAAAACCAAATCACAGAACTTATGGGAATGAAAGGCACAGTAGAAGAGATGAAAAAAAACAATGGAAACCTACAATGGTAGATTTCAAGAGGCAGAACATAGGATTAGTGAACTGGAGGACAGAACATCTGAAATCCGACAAGAAAAAGAAAACATAGGGAAAAAAATGGAAAAACATGAGCAGGGACTCAGGGAATTGAATGACAATATGAAGTGCATGAATATACGTGTTGTGGGTTTCCCAGAAGGAGAACAGAAGGGAAAAGGAGGAGAAAAACTAATAGAGGAAATTATCACTGAAAATTTCCCAACTCTTACGAAAGACTTAAAAATACAGATCCAAGAAGTGCAGTGTACCCCAAAGAGAATAGATCCAAATAGACACTCCAAGACATTTACTAACCAGAATGTCGGAGGTCAAAGAGAAAGAGAGACTCTTGAAAGCAGCAAGAGAAAAGCAATCCATCACATACAAGGGAAGCCCAATAAGACTATGTGTAGATTTCTCAGCAGAAACCATGGAGGCGAGAAGACAGTGGGATGATATATTTAAATTATTAAAAGAGAAAAACTGTCAACCAAGAATTCTATATCCAGCAAAACTGTCCTTCAAAAATGAGGGAGAAATTAAAACATTTTCAGACAAAAAAATCACTGAGAGAATTTGTGACCAAGAGACCAGCTCTGCAAGAAATACTAAAGGGAGCACTAGAGACAGATACTAAAAGGCAGAAGAGAGAGGTGTGGAGAAGAGTGTAGAAAGGAAGACTATGAATAAAGGTAAAAAGAAGGAAAATTAGACAGGACATATAAAATCCAAAAGGCAAAATGGTAGAAGAGGGTACTGCCCATGCAGTAGTAACACTGAATGTTGATGGATTAAGCTCCCCAACAGGGGGACATGGACTGGCAGAATGGATTAGGGAACAGGACCCATCTATATGCTGTCTCTACTCAAAGGACATGAAGACAAGGACACAAACGGACATGTGCACACCAATGTTTATAGCATAATTACCAAGAGATGGAAACAGCCAAAATGTCCATCAACAGAAGAGTGGCTAAACAAACTGTGGTATATACATAAGATGGAATATTATGCAGCTGTAAGACAGAATAAAGTTATGAAGTATGTAACAACATGGATGGACCTTAAGGACATTATGCTGAGTGTGATTAGCTAGAAACAAAAGGACAAATACTGTATGGTCTCACTGATATGAACTGACATTAGTGAATAAACTTGGAGAATTTCATTGGTAACAGAGACCATCAGGAAATAGATTTAGGGTAAGATATTGGGTAATTGGAGCTGAAGAGATGCAGACTGTGCAACAGGACTGGATACAAAAACTCAGAAATGGACAGCACAATATTACCTAACTGTAATACAATTACGTTAAAACACTGAATGAAGCTGAATGTGAGAATGATAGAGGGAGGAGGGCTGGGGGCGTAAATGAAATCAGAAAGAAAGCAAGATAATAAGGATTGAGATGGTACAATCTAGGAATGCCTAGAGTGTATAATAATAGTGACTAAATGCACAAAATTTAAAAATGTTTTTGCATGAGGAAGAACAAAGGAATGTCATTACTGCAGGGTGCTAAAAATAGATGGTAATTAATGTTTAAAAATTTCAACTTATGTGTGAGACTAAAGCAAAAAATGTTTATTTGGTACAAAATTTATATTTTGACTAGTGCATTTCCTAATATAACTTATGTAGATAGCTTGGTTGAAAAACATAAATACATGAACCTTGGGTAGGACATGAGATTTTGTTGGTTTGTCCAGAGTAACGTCCCGATGAATCCCAGAGTGATTTGATCAATGAGTGGAAAAGTATTTGCAAAGTCCCCTTTGGGGAATGGTGAGAACGGGGGAAAATTCAACCTCCCCAAGTTGAATCCTTGATATTCTCACAAGCAGTGTGGACAACCAAAGCTACAGGCTGCGCCCCCCAGTCTTGGGGTTTGTTCATATGAAACTTAACCCCACCAAGGATAGGTCAAGCCCACTTAAAATTAGGCCTAAGAGTCACCCCCAGGGGAACCTCTTTAGTTGCTCAATGTGGCCTCTCTCTCCAGCCAACACAACAAGCAAACTCATCACCCTCCCTCTGTCTGCGTGGGGCATCCTCCCAGGGGTGTGGATCTTCCTGGCAACGTGGGACAGAAATCCTAGAATGAGCTGAGACTCAGCATCGGGGGATTGAGAAAAACCCTAGAATGAACTGAGACCCAGCATCAAGGGATTGAGAAAACCCTCTGGACCAAAAGGGGGAAGAGTGAAATGAGACAAAGTGTCAATGGCTGAGAGATTCCAAACAGAGTCGAGAGGTTGTCCTGGAGGTTATTCTTACGCATTAAGTAGATACCACCTTGTTATCCAAGAGGTTGTGGAGAGGCTGGGGGGAACTGCCTGAAAATGTAGAGCTGTGTTCCAGTAGCCATGTTTCTTGAAGATGATTTTATAATGATACAGCTTTCACAATGTGACTGTGTGATTGTGAAAAATTTGTGTCTGACGCTCCTTTTATCTACCTTGTCAACAGATGAGTAGAACATATGGAATAAAAATAAATAATAGGGGGAACAAATGTTAAAATCAATTTAGTTTGAAATGCTAGTGATCAATGAAAGGGAGGGGTAAGGGGTATGGTATGTATAATTTTTTTTTCTGTTTTCATTTTATTTTTGTTGTCTTTTTATTTCTTCTTCTGAATTGATGCAAATGTTCTAAGAAATGATCATGATGATGAATATGCAACTATGTGATGATATTGTGAATTACTGATTATATATATAGAATGGAATGATCACATATTAAGAATGTTTGTGTTTCTTTCCTGTAATTTTTTTAAATTTAAAAATTAATAAAAAAAAATTAAAAAAGAAAAGAAGTATATGTAACTTCAAAACAAACTTCCCAAAAAAAGAAACCAGCGCTTGTGTCCAGTCACCATTTATAGTTGCATCTGTTTCCCAAGTTGAGAGGCCAACCTAGTGATGAAAATACAAAGAGGTCTCCTCCCCTGGAACCCTGGTCCAGGCTTTCTGGCCTCTGCAATGTCTCCTGACTGTCCTGCCAGGGATCTCCCTACCTTCCCCCAGTTCTACCTGGTGGTGGTTCTGATCAGGAAAATCCAAATCCAAATGTGGCATCCCCTTCTTCCAGATTCACCAAATTATCCTTCTCTGTAGCATCACAAAAAACCCTGGTCTGGAAAACCACATTTTCCTCCCTTCATACCATTTTGCCTCCCTAGGAAATTCTTTTGTTTTCCTCTACTCAACTGAATTGGACCAACATTTACAAGTGCTAACTCATGCATGACATTTTTTTTTTTTGCATAGACAGGTACTGGGAGTCGAACCTGGGTCTCCCGCATGGCAGGCGAGAATTGTGCCACTGAGCCACTGCTGTACCGCCCCTCATGCATGACACTTACTGCAGTAGTTCTAAAAATCCAACTTTGTATCCCCAGCACACACTGGGGTGTTCAATGATTCTTTGTTATACTAACATGGTTTTCTTCCCTTCCTGACAGCTCATGATGCTTACTGTTTCCTATATTATAATATAGAAAATTATCAAATTTAATAAAATACTTTAAAACTTTTTAAATGATACAACTTTTTTATTGTATTTTTTTTTTTTTAACCATTCCATGAAGGTAAGTTTTGGCTCATTAAAAAATAAGTCCCTCTCAAGTACGGAATTTGTCATATAGACGTCTTTATATTCCTAGACATGGCACAGTGTTAGACACCCAGCAAATGATTAGCAAATACTGAAGAAATTAGATGGAGAGGAAGAGAGCACACAGGGCCTGGTTTTAGGACACCAGGGTGATAGCATAATGAAAGAGTTCTGAAGGTCCTTGTGAAGTCATTTTTATTTCCACCCTTGCAAAGTCTGCTTCTATCAAGTCATATATAAATTAAAGCTCTTGATTTTCAGTATAAATGTATATAGCATGAACATTTGAAGGTTAAGGAAAATTGAGGCAAAGGAAAAAAATAATATATTTATGCTAGTTAATGTACTAGACAATCCTGGTTTCAAAACGTAAGCACTATTTTCACTCTGAAGATAGGCTCATTAGCATTTACACTGAAGTGACAATTTCCAGCTTAAAGGGATATTTTATACATATGACAAACTACATTATTCAAAGAGTCAGTTCCTATCCTTGCCAGGTGACTTCTGGTTTCTCTGGGTTCCTAGGAAGGGCAGCGCTAATTCAGTTAGAACCAAATAAATTGGCATGTATTAATTATGTCTTCACTTTATTCTAAGCCACTCAATGAATCATTTTCACCTTCCATTCATATTGAAACATTTCCTCCTAACCCAGAGGATGGCACACTTTTTTTTGGTAAAGGGCCAGATGGTAGCTGTATGTTCTACACACCAGAGAGGCTCTGTCACAATTACTCAACCCTGCCACTATAATGTGAAAGCAGTCACAGACACTATGTAACTAGTGAGCATGGCTGTGTTCCATTAAAATTTTAGTTATGGACATTGAACCTTGAATTCCAGATAATTTTCATGTATCACAAAATATTATTTTTCTTTTAATTTTTTTCAAACCATTTAAAATTGTAAAAGCCATAATTAGTTCAGAGGCCATATAAACTAGGTGGCAATTAGCATTTGACTTACAGCCTTGAGTTTGCCAATTGCTCTCCTAACTTTACGTGGTTTTTGTGAACTCTGATACTATGTACTATTTTCTTAACTTTTTTCTCTTTTTATTGTGAAATAATTTCAAATTTACAGAATGGTTGTAAAAATAATACAAAACCCAAACAGGGACTCAGTTTACTCATCACGCAGATACCCATATTCACCAATTTTTAACACTTTGCCACATTTGCCATATCTATTTTCTTATCTTTTGACACTTCATGCTATTTCCTACAAAAATAATCTCAATATACCCATAGCTTTCCCTCTATTTCTTATTTTTTCTCCCTTCTCACAATTTGATTTTTTTTAATTCAGTTATAAATATTATATAAACATAAGTTCTCAGATATGAAATGCTGTGGCTTACTTTCTCATGGATGTAAGCTAATCCATCCAGAATCTCCCGAAAAAGCCTCCATAGTCTGATGGTGTCTTGATACAGCCCCTGGTCAATGGTGTCTCGCAGAGTGCTCTTCTCACAGTATTCCATCTACAGATAAGAACAAGCCAGTCAGGATTTGATTATACTAGTAAAAAACTAAGGAGGATAACTGCAAGTAATGTTATACTTCTTAAAAAAACGTACCGTGGATTTTAAACGTTATGGGAAAGTCTTAATTCTTTTAAACTGAGAAAAGAAACTGACAATATTGAATAAAAATTGGCGGACACATGTGTAACCTCAGCATCCCAATAAAATCACTTTTATTTTTCATATTATTGCTTATTTAAAAAAATGAGACTGGCTTAAAATCCTTCACAAATAATATGAAAATCTGAGAATTAAATTTAAATAAAATTTTATTTCTACTGTTTTAACAAGATTGATTCCAAACCCAAACTCCCAAGTGGGATAAATTAATCTAATAATATCACCAGCCCTTCTTATTTGTACATTAAGTTAATGACAAGTAACCTTCAAGCCTAAAGCAAAACACTGCTCTTATAACAATATTTCAAAAAGGGCCTTTGTCTGATCCCTTCTTAATTGTATTAATGTATTAGAAAACAATGCAGCATCATTTACATCATATTCAGCATGTAGCATTTGATTTATAAAACTAGCCTATATGCTTCAAATCGGTGCCAGAGTTGAGATTTTTCATAAAGAAGGCTCTTACTGTTTTTAAAGAGAGGAACACCTGCACGGCTTCTCCTGTGCTTAGAATAACTGTCCGTATATTCTGCCTCATCTTCGCGGTCTCAGCCAGGGGCCCGGCCCCACACCATGATTCCACTCACCTCCTACGTACTTCCTTTACGTGCTTCAGTCTCAATATAACTGCTTAGAGGGCAACGGCACATAGTAGAAACTCAACAAACAGCGGTTAGGTAGCAAATGCTTTATTATAGATGTAAGTGGTGCCTCAAGGCTATTTATATTAGAGAATATCAAAGACCAGCTTTAACCCCAGGAATGCAACCACTAAATTAGTTTCTTTTAGTCTCTGGCTTGTCTGAGATTCCTTCTTCCACACAGAGCTGTAGTTCACATTTAAACATCAACCTGCTTGCAGATATGACTGAACACACTAATAATGCCCCATGGCCGCGTTTGCTTTCTCTTTGGTTTGTGCGAGGAGAGCATACCATCGTTTCGGTTGCTGCCTTTAAGGAGTAAGCAGGCCAAAGCCTAGGCTTATTATTTTTTAATTTTTTAAAATTAATTTTTAAAAAAAAATATAAGAACAAACAAACAAAAGCATTCTTAACATAATATCATTCAGTTTTACATATATATCAGTAATTTACAATACCATCACATAGTTGCATATTTATCATCATTTCTTAGAAAATTTGCATCAATTCAGAAAAAGAAATAAAAAGACAACAGAAAAAAATTTATACATACCATACCTCTTGCCCCTCCCTTTCATCGATCACTAGCATTTCAATCTATTAAATTTATTTTAACATTTGATCCCCCTATTATTTATTTTTTTCTGTATGTTTTACTCGTCTGTTGATAAGGTAGATAAAAGGAGCATCAGTCACAAGATTTTCACAATCACACAGTCACACTGTGAAAGCTATATCATTACACAGTCATCTTCAAGAAACATGGCTACTGGAACACAGTTCTACATTTTCAGGCAGTTCCCTCCAGCCTCTCCATCACATCTTGACTAACAAGGTGATATCTATTTAATGCGTAAGAATAACCTCCAAGATAACCTCTCGACTCTGTTTGCAATCTCTCAGCCATTGACACTTTATTTTGTCTCATTTCACTCTTCCCCCTTTTGGTCGAGAAGGTTTTTTCAATCCCTTGATGCTGAGTCTCAGCTCATTCCAGGGTTTTTGTCCCATGTTGCCAGGAAGGTCCACACCCTTCGGAGTCATGTCCTATGTAGACAGGGGGAGGGTGGTGAGTTTGCTTGTTGTGTTGGCTGGAGAGAGAGAGGCCACATCTGAGCAACAAAGGAGGTTCTCTCTGGGGTGACTCTTAGGCCTGATTTTCAGTGTTATTTTTAATAATGTTTTATCAAAACTGGTTTCCTCATGGCTCTTGCGCCCCAGAGGTTTATCTAAAGTCATGTCAGTGTTTCTTATGCATGCACATACATTAGTGTGCACCATACCCTACTTGTCCAAATTTGGCTTGTTAGATGAAGAGGAGTTTCTGTACATGCATGTTCTAGTCTAGCATGTTAAAAAATTGTAAAAATTATCATTTCTTGAACTCAGATATGGTTAAGCACATGACATATATTATCTTACTTATTCCGCACAAGGAGTCTAATAGGTTCTAGAATTTAATTTTCAGATGGAGAAACTGAGGCACAGAATGTTTAAGAACTTTTCCTGAGATCACACAGCTGAGGATCCAGGATGTTATTTTACACAGTCTGAGTCCAGGGCCCATAACCACTGCCCTATACTGTTTCCTGCTATAGTATAGGGGACAAAAAAGAGTTCAAGGCTGGAGGGAAGGGCCTTGATCCTTTCTGGCCAATTAAACCTTGGTGGTACTTGTGAGATCTCTTCTACTGTCTTGTTCTAGTCTCTTGAAATATACCTACTAGTAACTATAGGGAGTTGCTGTGTCACCAAGCTGCACACCAGAGCCTCACCTGAATATACAGGTAGTGTACAGCCTCGGTTGTCACTGATGGCTCACTGTCATGGCAACCACTTTTTCCATTGCAGTCTTCATCCTAACCCAAGAGGAGCACATGAGAACTCAAAATGGGGGCTGACATTAAACAAGATCATCACTATTATCAAATATGCATGGTCTCCCTCCCACATACACGGCTATCCCTTTGACTGTGGAGGCCAGTGAGCAGAACACAAACACTGTCCTTCAGAGGCTTACAGTATTTTAAAGGCAATTTTGCTATTACCAAAACCTACCACACAGTCTACAAGCACACAGAACAATGATGGGGAAAGTAGGAAACAGGGATTTATTAAGGATATGCAATCTACAGAACGACTTCAGATCAAGCCAAATCTTTATCATCATCAAGATCCTTCTATAGATAAGAAGGGCAGAATGTACACAGGCTAATATTTTAAAGCTTCCATTTTACGGAAATGTCTTCCTTTGGTAGTTGGTTTACTTTAGAAACCTAAGACCAGAAATCAAGTTTCAATTAAAACAATTTAAATGTGACTATGCTACGAAAGGCATACTGCCATCTGAGTTTCACTTCTGAAGAAGGAGCACAGGGCTTTTGCTGGCAGCCACTGATCTGATGGACTGCTTTTCTACATGGCTTGTATGTTTGTCTCCGAAGGCTAATTTTCTTTCTAATACACAACATCATTCAGTTTTTTTTTTTAATTCTTTTATCTTCTAATATGTGTATTTAAATATTTCTCCCCAAGTATGAAAAAAAGCAACAGCTTTTGACCACTTTTGATTTAAAGTTGTCTTTGATATCATCTTTTAAACATCTTTTCCTCTATCAAAGGAAATGAAAAAGGACTGTTCTGAAAATATCAGGTTCTACTCTTGAATCAATTATATACTGAGGGGATTATCTATAGAAAATTGTTAATCTCTTGGAGGCCTCTACCATCGATTAGAATGCTTGTGGAATACTGCCCTTAACTAAGCAAACCCAGGATTATAAATTTGATACTTCCATCATAATTTAATGCATCCTTAAACCAGAAATAGACAAGTAGCCTGAGTTTAGATTATTTATGCTATTTTCTTGGTTAAATTTATAATTTGTAACTGAGAAATTACAATTTTAAAAGATGAAGGAAATATTTATGAAAAAAATGGGCTGATGCATTCAAACCTATTTCAAATCAGTTTAATTGCTTTATCTAAGAGTCTACAGGTAGACTGTGCATGCACCCTTATAACTTCTCATAATTACGTTTACCCCTAACAATACAGTCATTGCATTAGGTCCTGACCTGCAGAATGTTTCTCTGTAGCAATAACTAATAGCCCTAGCAGTTAAAGAGCTTTATCACTGAACTGCACACACCAGCCTTGAGGGGTCTGCTGGCCTGGGAAAAGGAAGATGAGGAACTGAGTGGCATCTGAGACTTGGAGCAGTGCTTTTCAAACTTTTTTGACCATGATCCACATTAAGAAATATATTTTACATCACATCCATTACACATACTCATGAGAAACAAGTTCCACAGGTGGGGCATACCACTACTAGTGTGATACATTTTGGAATTCTCTACTCCTCTCTAGGACATTAAAAATTAAATGAAGCTGATAGTGACCCTCTAAATTGATTTCATTATACATGACTCACAGTTTTAAAACACTATTCGAGAGGAAGGCCTATGAAAATAAATCAAGATTAACTGATGTGGGGAGAAAGCAAGGTAACTCCACAATCAGGCTGTCTAATTATCAATTTGCATTCAGTATGCATCTTCAAACATGTACAATTTCCTGAAATCCTCTAGTAAACAGTTTTCACTAAAAAAAAAGGTAGCATCTCAATTTATACCTCTTGCAAAAGGAGGCATATTTTATTATGTGGATAAATTAAAATCTACCGAATAAACATAGAATGGCATACACACACACACACACACACACACACACACACACACACACACATATTTTTTTGCATGGGCAGATACCGGGAATCGAACCTGGGTCTCCCTCATGGCAGGAGAGAACTCTGCCTGCTGAGCCACTGTGGCCTGCCCAGCATATATTTTAAATGAATGATCAAGTTTTAAAATTGCTGGTTTTTACATCTACATGTCAGATTGAGGCTTTAATATCTTACTTGAGGTTTATAATGTGAGATGTTAGTTTCCTTACTTACACACATGATAAATAAAATGGTGTAAATTTTATTTATATACTTACCTGATTATGACTTTTACTGTTCTCATCTTCATTGTCAAAGATGATGTCACTTTCAGAATCTGAAGCAGGACTTAAAAAGAGAAAGAGAAATGTTAGAGAAAGCAAAATTCTGCTAAAATTCTAAAAATCAGCATGCTTTGTAATTACTAGAATGCAAAGAGGCTATAAAGAGTGGGCCACGATGGCTCAGCCGGCAGACTTCTCGCCTGCCATGCTGGAGACCAGGGTTCCATTCCCGGTACCTGCCCATGCGAGAGAAAAAAAAAAAAAAAAAAAAGAGGCTATAAATACTGTACCATCACTTCATGGGCATAACTCTGTATATAACACCATGTTGATGTTTATATCACTAATACATGAAATAGAACTCTTCATTTAGATAAAAATCAGCCTGATTAATTTTCCTTAAAAAAAGTTAACAGCTAAGAGTTATGATAAATTTTATTCAACCAGATACAATAAAATGAAATCAGACTGTATTTCAGATACAATCATGAAAGCACATGACCAAGGTGAATTCCAAGATGCATTAACTCTTTTTTTTAACATGGATTAACTTTTAAATTATAATGATTAGTTTAGGTAATCTTTGTTTGAACTACAGTTGGTCCTATATCACAACTCCAAGTTATTTTTATTTATTTATTTTTCTGCATGGGCAGGTACCGGGAACCGGGGTCTCCCTCCCGCATGGCAGGCGAGAACTCTGCAACTCCGCCACCATTGTCCGCCCTCCAAATTATTTTTGAAAAGCTCCAGATTGGAAGTCCTTATCCAAAGGAATGCCTTATAAGAAACTGTTAAATATATTAAGATCAGATATTGGAAGTAATTTATGTTTTGCCTTTCTGCAGGGTGTGGATTATGGAGATCTTTTGAAGATAAAACAAAACAAGAACAGTTTGGGATTGCATTTGGATACACTCTAAAAGTGGATTTCTTGTTTGCTTTTTAACGTCGTAAAGGCAGGTCTGGATTTCTACATAAATCACTTTTTTCCCTGGGGTGGGATGGGTTGGGATCGAAGATTGGGGATGCGTCCAGGGAAGCCCAAAAACCCTGGAAACGCGCGCACTCCTACAGGAAGGACTGCGAGAAGACGCCATCGCGCTCGTCCTCATCGTCGTCGTCTTCGTCGCTGCTGGAGTCCTGGCCGGCGGCGGGGAAGCGGGCGCTGGCTGAGCGCTCACACGACGTGCTCCACTCCACCGAGCTACTGAGGATGGGCGGCGGCGCCGCGGCCTCCACGCTGTCCGTGTCCCCCTCCGGCAGTCCCGGCGCGCCCGGCCTGTCCTGCGCCTGCGGCCCGCGGTCCGGGGGTGGCGTCCTGGGGCCTGCAGTCCGCTCGTGCCGCTCGATCCAGGCGTTGTAGTAGCGCACGATGTTCTCGTGGTGCAGGCGCGACAGCAGCGTCACCTCGCCCTTGATCCTGCGGAAGTGCTTGCTGGCCGGGTTGATGGCGATGCGCTTCACCGCGTAGCAGCAGCCGTCCAGCTTGTTCTGCACCTGCCGCACGGGAAGGGGAAGGCACCCGGTATCATCATGTGATCGGAATCTCACATAAACTGATATTTTATATAGTGTCACCTCATCTCCCCAGGAGAACTGGGATTTCCAAGTGAGAAGCCACATCTACGGTGGAGAACCACACTCTAAAACATGTCTTAAGCTGAATTTCTCCTTTCCAAAAACAGAAAATGCGTAGATTTATTTAGTTTGCAAAGAGACCCTGGGGCAAAACAAATTCTCCATTTCAAGCATTAATTTTATTGACAATTACTTCCCTGATTTCCCAATATTACATCTGTGATCTAAATTTCTAAATAAACTTTGTTTTTAAAATGATAATTTTTGAAACTTTTCTAAAGTGTAAAGTTTCAGAAGATAATTTTAGTTTTTCTTTCTGACTTTTTTTACACAGTCACCAAAGATAAACTAAACTCCAAAAATGTCAACAAACCGGAATAAATTCTAATTCCTTAACTTATAAAACAGTGTGAACTTGGGTGAATTATATAATTTTCCCAACACTCAACTTTCTTATCTATAAAATGGCATTTATACCACTTCCCTTACCTGAAACAGTGACTGTAGGATTAAACGAGATAGCAGGCAAAGCACCTGTATTAAGGTCTCAGCAGAGAAAGATGCTCAGTAAATAACAGTAATTGCTATTAGCACAATTACTGTCCATTGACTTTGTTACTAAGACTGAAGATGTATGACTGATAATATGCATGAAAACTAGAACACAATCAAGAGTACAATGATAAATAGTACAAGAAAAACTTTCAAAGGCAAGTCTCAAGACCCTCCATATCCCGGGCAGTTTTACTAGGTAATTGGGTTGATTAAAGCACTTTTAGAAAACTTCATTCACCAGAACACTGCAGTGCCAATCCTGCAGGCTGAGGTAGTGATATACTTTAGCAAAGCAATAACGTAGTCATGGACAGAGGGAGAAGCTAGTTGACTAGAGAAGACAAAACTGAGCATCATTCTCTTCAGATTGCTTCTGTTTATGTGGAAATAGTGATATGAATGCAAGATTTGGAGTGAAATACATATCACCTGAATGCTGGTTTCATGTCTTAGTAGCTGTGTAACCTCATGCAAATTACATTCAACTTCTTTGAGACTCAATTCCCTCATCTGAAAAATGAGGGAAATACTGACCTCATAAGAATGTCATGAAATTGAAGGACAATGTTTGTAAACCATCCAGGAAATGACCTGAAACAAGGAATGTGCTCTAATAAACGTAGGTATGTGTTCTTCTCATGCACATCATTCGAGAGGACAGTGGGAAGCTTTGGCATAAGTTTCTATTCACATATTTAATCTACCTGTCTTTAGCTCAACTATATGAAATCTAATATATGCTGTAAGTCACTAAGATATAAAACTAGCCACACAGAAAAATCCTAGGAATTCAATTATTAAAATGGAAAGGTATAGGAACAATAATGGATTTAACTGCTAAGGAAATAGATCACTGAGCAGTCTGCTCTACTCTAAACCAAAAATAAAGAGTTAGGGTGTGGGGGATCTGGGGTTCTCCTAAAAAAAAAAAAATTGAAGGGACTTAAATTACTAAGATGCTTTTGTAATGTAAGCTTACTAATCATTCTTCATTATTTTGTAAGGAAATGAAGATATTGCTAATGTTATTTCTTCAAGGATATAAAGTGTAAAGAAGTTTAAAGGACTTGTAAGTTAAGGGTAGGTTATACTTCAATCATCCACTCCTCAAAGATAACTAATAATCCTGATCAGGATATCTATCTGTCCTATTTAGTCACCTAACTGTAATGTCTATACTCTCAAGAAGAAAGCTGAAAGCTTCCTATAATACTATAATTTCCTTTTGGAAAATTTGCTTAAGATTATCTTTCTGGCACTCACTACTGCAGAATAATTCAATTCTTTTGTCAGTGGAAAAGGCCTTCTGTAGCAATTTAAGTAATGCTTCTTAGTACAATAGTACTTCCCAGTGAGACTCTCAGAATCCTAAGTAGACTTATGCCCTGGTGACGGTGGGCCACCTGCCCCAGCTGGTGACATACATCATACATGAATTTAATAAGAGCGTATTAATGTGGGTCTCCTAAAATCAATAAAAAGACTTTAGTTATAGAAAAGGAGCTAAACTCCTTTCTACAAAGGGCAGATAATAATAAAAGTCATCTAAATGGACAAATGGAGAAAGGAAGACCTAACAAAAGCACACATTAATAAAGCAGCAATGATTTTCCTTTTCAATAAGAGCTGGAAAATAAAAGCCATCAAAACCCACCTGGGTCCGTTTTCCACCTTGAATTTCATCTCTGTTCTAACCTCACAGTTGTTTTATTCATAGTAACTCTAACAGTAAATAGGAGGAAAGGAGAACAATTTTTTTTCCTGAACCGAAGTGTACAAAAATGCTCATGATTTACAGGTCTTGACACCATTTGAAGTGCTGCTATAACCATGTATTTTTCATGGTAATAGTCTGCATCAAGCAAGGAAACAGGAATGACGTGTCCTTTTATAAACTCTTTAATTCCAGGAAGGTGAAGCTGACCATAGCTTCAAATGGTGGCACTCGCTTCCCTCCCCATTCCAAAACAGAAGTCAAGTCTCTGCAGAAACAGAACAGAGAAGCAGCACTAAAAGGGACTGGGGGTACCCCTGTCACACCTTGATGACAGCTCCAAAAGCTCCTTTGCCGAGAAGCTTCAGTTCTTCAAACTCAATGAAATATCGGGAGAACTGTCTCTGTGTCTCATTGCAGAATGCAGCACTGGGTAGCTGGTTGCTAGGAATAACAGTCTCAACATAATCTTGTCCTCCAGAATCTGAGTGAAAACAAAGAGTAAGAGGCAAATGAGACCTTTAAAATATAGGAAGAGCTACCATATCCAACTAGGAAAATTATATAAGCACTGGAAAAAAGGTCTCCAAAAAGTAGTTTTAAAAAGTACCTCTGACCTGGCACACTCTTTAATACTTCTCCTCTTACCCTCCTTAAATAGGTAGAAATATGTAATTTTGCCATGTGGGGATAACAGAAACAGAGTAATTAAGTGAGTGAATGAATGACAGAGCCAGAACTCAAACCCAGATCCCCCAACTCATTCCAACCTCTTCCTTAATCTGCTTGGTCACAATTAATGGGCAGCCAACAGAAACTGATTTAAGGAGCATCAAGGAAATCTCGTGACATGACAAAAAGGGTGACACAACAATAAGGATTACTCAACGTTACAAGAGGCTACACCAATGAACACTCCATTGGTAGAGACTGGGAAAATCAGAGTTACGAAACAATTCCATGCAGAATGTACTTATTAAATGACTGGATTTATGTATGGCTCTGTGTAAGATAAAATAAATAATCCATGTAGCCTCTTCCAATTTTAGGCTTGTGTATAATTTCAAAATAATTTAAGGGTATCAAAAAAGAAAGGCCACAGACTTACCTTCAGGACTCTGCTCCAGTAAAGGCATTTTGGGCTGAGGATTTATAAAGCTGTGTTTTATCAGCTGCTGAGGACTCCATCTTTCCTTGTCATCTAAGCAAACACACCTCAGTGGGAGGGAAAGAAGAATCTCAATAACTCAAAATAATTGTGAAACTGGCTAATCCAAGGCATTTAATTATGGGCTTATTTTTTAAAGGTACACATTAGAGAGTTCATGTTACTTATGGACCAAAATGCACCTATTAGGTCAATTTAAATCAATAAATATTCCTACAAGATTAGACACTGAACACCAGGCTGGGTGCCATGGGGAATAAAAAAAAAAAAAACAGAGACCATAGGGTCTCTAGAAGCAGGAAAACTTATCCTCATGGAACAATTAAAAAAAATTTAAGATAGCAGAAGTAGGCTATGAATTTTCACTTCTATTAAGGACTTATCATGCTAAAGTAAGCCTTTCTGGGACCAGTCACAAACAAAGCTTTCTAAAGGGAAAGTAAAGCAGATCTCTTTTGGAGGGTGGGGCCCAATCTGATAAAGTTTAATTGAAGTTTATTCATAATATGGAATAAGTTGCTAACAATTAAGGACTGATTTTTGAAGTCCCATGTTTTACCACATGCTTTCTTTTAACTCTATCTCTTGAGCCTATTAACGTTCTGTTTAATGTTCTAATAAATGCCTTTTTGTTTTTTAAATGATCAAATCACAAAATCTCAAGTCATTTTTAACCTAGTGTTTCTCAAACTGGGGTCCCTAGAGCAGCAGCACCTGGGAATGTGTTAGATATACAAATTTTACCATACCCCAGACCTAGTAAACCAGCAAGTCTGGATTCACAGTCATCTATAGCTTAACAAGCCCTACAGGTGATTTCAAATCCAAGTTAAAGTCTGAGCACCACCGTTTTAACTCATTTAAGCTGTCTGGGTTCCAGATAGCAGGGACAACCCAAGTACACCACGTGGTAGCCCTTGGCCCTAACTGCAGACAATGTGCTTAAAAGAACCAACCACCAAGGTGAGTCTGAACTTTAAAATAAAGTTTAAAGTATAGTTTAAAATACATATAAAGTGACAGCAACTATCGCAAAGGGTAACATTTTAATTTTTGTATGTCACAGCAGTGAAAAGCAAAGCACTCTTAATTTCACACCTTGTAAGGGCAAGGAAAGATTCCAATAAAACTATGTGCATAAGATACTGTAGTTTTCCCTAAATGTAAAATTAATTTTTAATTACATAAGTAAAAGATGAAAGCCTCCTCTTTATAAATATTAAAACATTATTGCTAATGACCAAGTTTTTGACCACACCCCCATCCTCTCCAGTTCCTCCCCTTCTCTGAGTGTTTATTATTCCAGACCTTTTTCTGTGCATTCACATAAACACACAGCAAACCAAAGATATGATGTTGTTTTGTGGATATTTATTTTTTAAATGACATCATCTTGTATATATTCTTTAACTTGCTTTTTTTCATTTAACTATGTGTGCTAGAGATCTTTCTAAAGATCTTTTAAAGCTCTTTTAAACTGCTGCATAGGTACGGCCCTACAACAATTTACTTCTACATTCTCCTACTATTAGATTTTTAGGGTTATTTCCAATTGTTCATGTGTATAAAAAATGCATGCCTTGATGGCTTTCTGAGGTATATATCCACTTTAACTTAGCTGAGACATTATTGTGATTGACATGATAATAAGTCTGGATCAAAAAAAAACAAACATGAAAGTCTGCCTAGAATGAATTTTATCTTTAAGAGATTTCACAGTCACCAAAATCTCACTTAGATGAAATTCTGAGCCCATAATTTGGCAACACAGTAGCCAAAAGTAGCAGGTCTGAATCAAGAGTGCTTGGAAACATACACATTAAGTCCACAACCTTCACTGCTGAGGAGGAGGAGGACTAACCACTTCCAAGGGAATCCTCACAAAACCTCAGGAGGCAGGCAACATTAACCCCACTTTACAAGGGAGGAAACTCAGGGTGGGAGGTTAGTCGGCTCAGTCAGTACTGGAATAGAGACAGGGTCTGAGCCCAGCTGCTGCTTCCAGACTCCTAATCACCACAAACTGACAGCACAAAACCTTTCTCCAGAAGGTATTCACTCATAAGTAAAAACGTGTACGAATGGAATCCTGCCATTCTTTTATTCTTTGTCAATGACCGTTTCCTTTTTAACAGGGCTGGGTAGGTGGCAACAAAGGTAGTAAAACACTACCCTGCAGCTCCTACGTAACCAAGCACCACCTAGCAACCCCCTCTAGGAAGCTAGAGTATATTAAAAAACACTCTAAAGAACAACCACCTGGACAGAATCAGCGTGCTTATCTCAAGTTAAAAACTGAAAGAGAGTAGCCGTGTTTTCCGTAAGTGGAGAACTAGCAAAGTTTTATCTACAGAGCCAGCCATTTTGCTCTTCAATGTGCAAGATATCATCCACTTAGATCACCAAGTGCTGTTTTAAAAATACAAAATGCTATGGCCAACCTTTACTAAATTACTCTTGACGGATGAAGAAGGGCAGAAGACTAAAGGAATCAAGAATGAAATGAGTCTCTCCTTCAGTGCTTCTCTCACCATATTTCCTTTGATGTCACTTAAGCTAACTTCATCATTAGAGTTCATTTAAATAAATATTTTTGAAGTTCTACTGCATTAAAAAGAAATTATAGACTATTTCTTTGACTTGAGTTTTTTATATTATTTAAGGTAAGAACACAGCATAAAGAATCAAAGTCAACCCTTTTACCAATACATATGTATCACATCTACTTCTATTTTGTGCTGCACAGAAACTTTGTTATTTAAATAGAAGTGCAGCCACTTACACATTTATAATAGGTAAGACAATGAGTGATAGGAAATAATATGGATCAGGTCAATTCCCAATTGGGATGTATGAGGACAGGGAAAGAAATGTAAAGGGTAAAAGAAAAGACACACAGGGAGTGAATGAAATGAATAAAAGTAAGTAGTTGAGAAAAACAGAAATAAGCTGAAAAACAGAACGAGAGTGTTAAAAAGGGAATAAACCAGTCTAGGTAATGTCTGCAGGAAGAATGGATTAAGGGAGTATCTGGAAAAACAGACTGCAGGAATCTTCATTACCATCTAAGAGAAAATGAGAAAACTTAGCTCTGGCTTAGACTGAGAACAGAGGTGGGACAAAAGTACAATTTTCTGAATCATAAGGAAGGCTAAGGTCTTGTCATGGCCAGGTTTATGTGTCAACTTGGCCAAGTGGTGGTACCTGTTTGTCTGGTTGGGCAAGTGCTGGCCTGTCTGCTATGATGAGGACATTTCATAGAATTAAATCATGATCACGTCGGCTGCATCCACAGCTGATTCCATTTGTAATCAGCCAAGGGGAGTGTCTCCTGCAAGGAGTGATGCTTAATCTAATCACTGGAAGCCTTTTAAGGAGGATTCAGAAGAGACAGGCTCTCTTCCTGCTTCGGCAGCAAGCCTCTCCTATGGAGTTCATCCAGACCCTCCATCGGAATCGTCAGCTTCACAGCCTGCCCTACAGGTTTTGGACTTTATGTTCCCATGGTTACATGAGACACTTTTATAAATTTTATATTTACGAATATTTCCTGTAGATTCTATTTCTTTAGAGAACCCTAACTAATATAGGTCTACCTGAACAAAGACTTTAGGTCCAAGAAAAGCCTCTCAGGAAGGATTCTCTCAGACTAGATAAAACTTGGCCAAAAATGAAATGCACACTTGTCATTTACTGGTGTTAAGAAGTCATTTGTATTATACAACTTGCCCGAATAAGACATCACTAATGTAGAAGAGTGGTTAAGAAGAATGAGAGTCAGAACTGCACCCCTAAAACTGTTTTCTAAATAGGAGGACTTGTCTTTGACCCCTGAGGAGCCATAACGAGCTGGACAGAGAAGGTCTTCCATTTGGGATAACCACAGCTCAGCAACAGGTATAACAATCCTTATTGACTTCCTGGAGTACACCAGGCAGTCCCCCAAATTAATCTGAAAATCAATTAATAAGTTCAAATGAATTTAGGAATCGTGGGAATTGAGAGAATGATAAACATAAGAAAGAAAACAGAAAATATGCAGATGGGAAAGGATTAGAAGGTAAAGAATTAGCTCTAATCCTGGTCTTCAACTTTTCAGTTTACACATCACTTAGATGCTTAGCCCACTGAAACACAATGAAAAGAACAGGAATAAAATCCAATCAGAAAGAATCTCAGTGATACTCACTTCTTTAGAAAATCTTGAAAGTCAGCCGGTAAGTCACTAGGGATGGTTACAGGATACTCTCCACATTCCTGACCTTGGCTGAGGGAGAGCAGAAGAAGGCCAAGACGCCAAACATCCCCTTTCTTCCCTGTTTTATTAGGCAGGGCGTTGTCACTAAAACGAACTCGGGTTTGCTCAAAAACATCCTCCTTGCAAATGTCTGCTAGGCGCTTGGAAATGCTGTAGTCTGTAATCTTGATGGTGCCCGTTGCATCCAGCAAGACATTTGAGGTGCTGAGAACCTTGTGCACCACGGAATTGCTGTGCAAGTAATCGAGGCCTGCCAAAAGCTGTGACGCGTACTTGCGAAGCTGTTGCACAGGGAGGGGGCCAGAGTGGCTCAGGTGCGTGGCGAGAGAAACCCCATTAATATGCTCCACTAAAATGTCTACCACAATGGAGTCGTCTTGCTCTCTGACATTCATGGCGAAGTAGCGTACTACATTTGGATGATTCAACTTCACCAGTGAGTTGAATTCTGTTTCTACCCCTTGAATCTGAGAAAGAAAAAAAGCAATAAGATAATATTGGGTTGATCATCATTAACTGGTGTTTCACTCCCAAAGTGAAGTATTTGATAGAAAACGTACTTTCAAAGAAGAGGATAATGAATGTTCTGAATTGCATCTTCCTTTACATGGCCCACCTACTAGTTCATAAAGATGGAAAAATTTAATTAATTCTCAACTTCTGAACTCAAAATCTAGTTGGAAATACTGTAATATTAGTGAACAGCTTTTGAAAGCAATTTCTTTTGAGATGTGGCCACCAGAAAAAAGTAGAAACAGTAAGTTTTTTTTTTTTGGGTGCATGGTCCGGAACTTGAACCCGGTCTCCTGCATGGAAGGTGGGCATTCTAACCACTAAACTACCCGTGCACCTGAAACATTAAGTTTTAAAATAGACTCTTCTGATTATAAAGATATATGGCTAACTTTTTTTTAAAGTAGTAATACAATGAAAAGAAAACACCGAAATTATCCATCTCACCATTATCCAAAGATAACAATTTCATCATATTTGCTTATAATTTTCCTTTCTATTCATAAATCACATACATCTTTCTGTTTGCCTGTGATCAGGCAGGGGATGATCTTGATCTTCACTGTGCTGGGTGCCAGCGCTGTGATCTTCTGTATCCTGCTGGTGATGCCCAGGTACATGGCGGTCCTGCCAGACAGCACTGTGTTGGCGTAGAGGTCCTTGTGGATGTCCACGTCACACTTCAGGATGGAGTTGAAGGTAGTTTCGTGGATGCCGTAGGATTCCATGCCCAGGAAGGAGGGCTGGAAGAGGGCCTCAGGACAGCGGAAACTCTCATTGCCAATGATAATGACCTGCCCATCAGGCAGCTAGTAGCTCTTTTTCAGGGAGGTGGAGGAGTTGGCAGTGGCAATCTCCTGCTCAAAGTCTGGGGTGACACAGCAGAGCTTCTCCTTTGATGTCGCGCATGATCTCCTGCTCGGCCGTGGTGGTGAAGCTGTAGCTGTGCTTGGTGAGGATCTTCATGAGGTGGCCCATCAGGTCCTGGCTGGCCAGGTTCAGATGCAGGATGGCATGGGGCAGGGCGTAGCCCTCACAGATGGGCACGGTGTGGGTGATCCTGTCACCAGAGTCCACGACGATGCCATGGTGTGGCCTCAGGCTGGATGGCTATGTGCATGGAGGGATGCTGAAGGTCTCGAACATGATCTGGGTCATCTTCTCATGGTTGGTCTTGGGATTGAGAGGGGCTTCAGTCAGCAGCACCGGGTACTCCTCTGGGGCCATGTGCAGCTCACTGTAGAAGGTGTGGTGCCAGATCTTCTCCGTGTTGCCCCAGTTGGTGATGATGCTGTGCTCAATGGGATACTTCAGGGTCAGGATGCGTCTCCCACTCTGGGCCTCATCGCTCACAAAGGAGTCCTTCTGGCCCATGCCCACCATCACACCCTGGTGCCAGGGGTGCCCCATGCTGATGGGAATACTGCCTGGGGCACATCATTACTCACAAAGCTGGCCTTGTACATGCCAGTGTCGTTTTTGACCATGAGTGCAGTGAAGTCGTCATCCACGGTGAGCTTAGGGGTGGCAGGTGTAAACCAGTGGTGGTGGCAGCAGAGCATCAAGGGGTCTGTGCTCGTGGGGTGGATGTTGTCTCAGTGGAACTACTGTTTTTAATTTCCTTATTACTTATTGCAATATGCAATATTAAATGCTCTTTTTTTTTGTATGCTGAAGGGCGGGGTCACATTCATTATTTTCCCATGTGAGTATCCCGTTATTGCAGCACCATTTGTATGTTTGTTTGTGTTCTGGGGGGAAGTACATGAACTGGGAATTGAACCTGGCTCTCCCGCATGGCAGGCGAGAATTCTACCAAATGAACTACGCTTGCACCCTCTAAATATTCTTAATCTCAGTATTAAACATTAACTTAAAAATTTTCCAGTCTCCCAAAATAGTTTTGAGGCAATATTCAAAAGCGTGGAGAAAACAGAAATGAATGCAAAAAAACCCCACAATTATGAAATACATTTTAGTCCTAGCTGCAGAGACAGCTGTTAAGGCCATAATAAGAACTGGAAAGGAAAAAGGTGCAAAAGCTTTGGCCAAGTTGTGAAAGTTCTGAGAGAAGCAACAGGAGGCTGAGAAAAGCAAAGGGGTTGGTCTCCCACGGTCCAGTCTGGTTAAACAGATCTCATGCCACCCAGGATCATCTTTGTGAGCTAACCACATGCAGAGCTACTCTTATCATCTCTTAGAGCTCCTACTGCTCAGGCAGCCAGGCAGCCATCCTGGAAGCATGTAACGCCTACTTGCTTTGTTTAAAAAATATTTTTATTGAGAACTCTTCACACACATACATAGTCCATACATGGTATACAATCAATGGCTCACAATATCTTCACATAGGTCAGTATTCATCACTATGATCATTCTTAGAATCTTTGCATCACTCCAGAAAAAGAAATAAAAAGAAAAAAGAAAAAGCTCACACATCCATACCCCTTACCCCTCCCTCTCATAGACCACTAGTATTTTAATCTACCCAATTATTTTAAACCCCATATTCCCACTATTATTTATTCATTTTTATCCTTAGTTTTTTACTCATCTGTCCATACTCTAGGGAAAAGGAATATCAGACACACGGTTTTCATAATTACACAATCACATTGTAAAAGCTTTATCGTTATACAATTGTCTTCAAGCATCAAGTCTATTGGAACACAGCTCAACAGGTGCTTCCAATAGTTTCAGGTGCTTCCCTAGAGCCACTCCAATGCACGGTAAACTAGAAACTTTATTTTGTCTCATTTCTCTCTTCCCCCTTTTGATCAAGAAGGCTTTCTCAATCCTAACATGCCAGGTCCCATCTCATCCTGGGAGTTCTGTCCCAGATAGTGGAGAGGGCAGTGAGTTTACTAGCAGAGTTGGCTTAGAGAGAGAGGCCACATCTGAGCAACAAAAGAGGTTCTCTCTAGGGGTGACTCTTCGGCATAATTATAAATAGGCTTAGCTTATTCTTTGCAGGAATAAGTTTCATAGGAGCAAACCCCAAGATTAAGGGCTCAGCCTATTGAGTTGGCTGTCCCCACTCCTTGCAAGAATATCAGGAATTCCCCCCTACCTGCTTTTTGCACTTATCAATCTTCTCTCTTTCTTGACTGGTAAGGAAAGGACCCATCTTTTTCTGCCACTGAAGGACCCATTCATACAACAGGACAAAGCTGCCAGTAGCTGTTTCCAAAGCATTGTAGACAACTTTTCCAAGCTCTTCATCACTGCCTGCACATT
Source organism: Myrmecophaga tridactyla (assembly GCA_004026745.1). NCBI lineage: Eukaryota > Metazoa > Chordata > Mammalia > Pilosa > Myrmecophagidae > Myrmecophaga > Myrmecophaga tridactyla. The sequence goes on from PVIY010020494.1 coordinate 32,106, forward strand.
CAAAAGAAAATGTAATTAATCTCACGGGCACATTTGCTGTGGGAAAACAGGGGGCGGGGGTGATACACATTCATTTGTTCAACAATGGGTACTTGTACCAAATATGAAAAACATGATCTCATATAATGTTCTTTTATAACCAATTTTTAATATTTAACATTATACTCTGTACCCTAAAATATTATTTCTTACAAAGGGACAAGAATTAATAATGAGATCTTAGTATAAGAGCAAATGAAGAGACCAGTGTTTTTTTTTTTTACTTGCCATTATTCACAATTTTACTGTCACAACCAATTCACTTCTGATGACTGTGTGGTGTGACTCAGCTGAATACGAACTAAAATGATAAAAAGAATTTGGTAAAACAGCACTCCATCAATAGCGATTAATGTGCACAGTAAAAATAGGTTTTAGTAATTTGGAAATTTAAACTCATTAATGGCTTTGTAAGTACAAACTTTGCACATGCTTAGTAAACACAAACCGGTCAATGGTTTCAAGAGAATGAACTGGAAATGGGAATTTAAATTCAAAGGTAGAAAGAGAAAAACATTTATTTGGTGATAGGCATATGGTTTTCACTTGTACCAAGGAGTGCAAAACTTCTGTAACACTAATAATTTTCCTTTAAAAATCTATACTTTCATTAGAGACTATGATAGAAAATTCCTGAAAAATTGGAAAATGGAGAAAAATACCCACATATCACCATTTTGTTTTATTTTTCTTCTAGTTGTCTAGTGCTTCTCTCCTACCCTCCCAATTTATCAAATTATATCATATATAGCAGGGTTTTTCACCCTCAGCACCACTGGCATTTTGGGCTGGATAATCCTTTGTTGTCGGGGCCTATTCTGTGCAGTACAGGCTGTTTAGCAGCATCCCTGACTCTACCCACTGGATGCCATTACCACCCTCATTCCATTTGTGAGCATAAAAATGTCTGTGGACATGACCAAATATCCCTTTGGGAACAAAATCGTCTCCAGTTGAGAACCACTGATATATAGTATTCTGCCTTTATCTCTTAGCATATAAATAACAACTTTTCATGATGCTACTACCATTGGCTTCAAAATGAAAAAAAACTTTTAAAGAAACATTATTTTTTTCCATTTGAAAAATGAAAAGTACAGTAGTCACAGCAAAAATATTTTGAAGAAAGATGGCTAAACTAACTCACCTAGAATTTTTATCTGAGAAGCAGTTTCTACTTCATAGAAATATTGACAATTTCTAGATTTTAATTAAAATGATCTGTTCCACTTGTCATAAATAACTCCTGACATTTTAGGCCAGGGGAAATATCCTGGTGTTTGAAGATTTTTCAATGAAAGGAAGCTGCCTGTGACAAGTGGGATCTAAGGGGCACACACATTAGAGACACATGACATTAAGTGTTTATGGGATGGAGTATGATGTTATTTACATAAAGCCTAATAAAATCTATGTGGTATGCAGTGCAATATCTTGCAATATCTATCTTCCAATTGGGAGTAGGTAGGTATTTCATAATTGCTATTTTTTTAAATACTATAACCTATAATGTAAGTTCTCTTTTTTCTCCAGTTTTAAACTGAAAAACAAAAATTAATTAGTTGATCTAATTTACTCAGTGGTTTTTAAAAAAAAATTCAAATTGCAAGTTATTCCTAATGAGCTTATTAACTAAGGTGAATCTGTCTAATGAGTACCGATGAGAATAACAGACTGAGTCAAGGTGATAAGCAGATGGATTAATTTGCCTTCCTGATTTCCCCAGATTATTAGACAATAGTGAGTATTAGATTGTCAATCTCATGAATCTGAAATGCCAAGGACAGTTTCAAGTCCAAAGCCAATAATCTTAACTTTTTTTTTTAAATTTGCACATGGGCAGGAGGTACCAGGGATTGAACTCCAGACCTCCAGCATGGCAGGTCGGAGCTCTGCCTGCTGAGCCACGGCAGCCGCCCCCAAAGCCAATAATCTTGATCAAGGTTTTAAACCTGCCCAAATGACTGCTTATCTGTATATGGCAGGCTCTGTGCACATGCAGGACCCTGAACTGTCCAGGCCACTTTGGGCCACCCAAGGTTAAGTGTCCAGTTCATAGGCTGAATAGATGTTTGGTTTCTTCTTCCACCTGCTCCTTGCTTCCTGGTGGCTTCCCTGATCATTTGTAACTCCTTAAAGAGGAAGGGAAAATGATGCCAAGAGAAGCAAATTTAATTTAGATAACTTGGTTTACCTTTTAGCACTGGTAAAAATACCAATTGAATTAAAAATTAAAGTTGTCAAATTTGGTATATGAAAGTGATCCCTACTAATGAATGGCTGTATCTGCATGGCTGATGATAGGTGATATATGTTTAGGGCAAAGGAAGTAGGTTCTGAAAATCCGATTTCAATAAAAGCAATTCAAATTCTGAATTTCTGAACACACTTTTCACTCCAAACAGCTGTTGGTAGAAAAAACTACTAAATAAAACATTTAAAAAATAAAGTGGTTTTCCTGGTCAGGAACAACATGCCAAGCAGGAAAAAGCCAAGCAGATGAATATCAATGTAAGAAAATGAGGCTTGGTCATTAAAGATCACAGACATTAGGATTTATATTGCTACACATATTTTATCAGTAGCAGATGTACATAATGCAAAATTCTGATTCATAATTTCAGCCATTTTTTTGTATCAAAGATAATTACAACGATTACATTTAAAATTATTTCCATGCTAACAATATTTCTGAGAACAGATGTTTATTTCTATTGTACAAATGGGAAATCTTAGTAGCTTCTTCTGTCATCAGGAAAGAATGGGAGCTAGAATGACTCTCTACTGCCTTGATGGGCTTCCTTGAACTGCGCTGGTTAGATGCCACACAGTCTTTAGTCTATCCTGCTCCTTAATGATTAACATTTTTTATTGTAAAATATAATATATATACAAAACAAAGAAAGAAAAAAAATGATTTTCAAAGCACACCTCAACAGGTAGTTACAGAACAGATCCTAGAGGTTGTCATGGGCTACCATTCCACCATCTCAGATTTCTCCTTCTAGCTCCAAAACACTGGAGGCTAGAAGGAATATTAATATAGTGATTCAGCAGTCATACTCGTTTGTTAAATCTTATCATTATTATACCTCCTCCTTCTACTTTGATCCTTCTCCCAATCTATAGGGATCTTTGGCAATGCCCATTCTGACTTTTTCATGTTGCAAAGGGGTGTTGACACTAAAGGATAGGGAGATATAATTAATAATTAATCTTGGAAAGGCTGGTCCTTCTTGGTGTAAGGATTTATCTGACCTAAGAATCTTCTGGGAATTACAGGTTCCAGGAAAGCAAACTTAGTGCATGAAACCTCTATAGAGTCTCAGAGCCTAGGTGTTCTTAAGAGTCAACAGGGGTGATGCTGGTTGGGTTTTAGCTAACCATAGGAATTAACACTATCTAACTGAAGCTTGCATAAGTGTAGCCTCCAGAATGGCTCTTGACTCTATTGATCTCTCTTGGCCACTGATGCCTTGTTTTATTACACATCCCTTCCCCCTTTAGGTTCATAAGGCGTTGCTGATCCCATGGTACCAGGGCCAGACTCATCCCCAGGAGTTATGCCCCATGTTGCCAGGCAGATTCTCACTCCTGAATGTAATGACCCACATAGGGAGGACAACGCAATGATTTTCCTTGCAGAACTGAGCTCAGAGAGAGAAGGGCCACATCTGAGCAACAAAAGAGGTTTTCTGGAAGTAACTCTCAGGCCTTATTATAGGTAGTCTTAGCTTCTCCCCTATAGAAATAAGTTTTGTAAGGGTAAACCTCAAAATAAAGGCTTGGTCTATTTTCTTGGGAGTCCCCAATGGCTGAGAGGGTACGTGGGGTTTCCCAGATGGGAAAGTCCACTGGTTTCCTTTTAATATTTTCCTTTGGACCCTCAAGGGACTCTACCAATATCTTTCTTTTAAATATTTTTATTGATAAAACAACATAAAAACACAAACATTCTTAACATACAAACATTCCATACATGATGTACAATCAATGGCTCAAATATCATCACATAGTTGTATATTCATCACCATGATCATTTTTTAGAACATTTGCATCATTCTAGAAAAAGAAATAAAAAGATAAAAAGAAAAAAGCATGATCGTACATACCATACCCCTTACCCCTCCCTCATTGACCACTAGTATTTCCTTCTATCCAATATATTTTAACCTTTGTCCCCCTACTATTTATTTATTTAACCCATATTTTTACTCATCTGTCCATACCTAGATATAGGGAGCATCAGACACAAGTTTTTCACAATCACACAGCCACATTGTAAACGTTATATCTTCTTACAATCATCGTCAAGAAACAAGATTATTGGAACATAGCTCTACAGTTTCAGGTACTCCTCTTTAGCCACACAAATACACCATAAACTGAAAAGAGATATCTATATAATGCATAAGAATAACCTCCAGAAACCTCTTGACTCTGTTTGGAATCTCTCAGCCACTGAAACTTTATTTTCTCTCATTTTTCTCTTCCCCCTTTTGGTCAAGAAGGCTTTCTCAATCCCTTGATGCCAGGTTCCAGCTCATCATGTTGCCAGAGAGATCCACACCCCTGGGTAGGGTGGGGAAGGCAGTGGGTTCACCTGCCGCGTCAGCTTAGAGAGAGAGGTCACATCTGAGCAACAGAACACATTCACAGGGGGTGACTCTTAGGCCTAATTTTAAGTAGGCTTAGCTTATCCTTTGTAGGAATAAGTTTCACAAGGGTGAACCCCAAGATTGGGGGCTCGGCCTATTGATTTGGTTTTCCTTGCAGCTTGTGAGAGTATCAGAAATTCTCCAAATGTGGAAGTTGAATCTTTTCCCCTTTCTCCCCATTCCCCAAAGCAGACTTTGCAAAGATTTCTTATTCACTGTCCAAATCACTCTGGGATTTATCAGGACATCACACTAACTTGTACAAATCAACAAAAGCTCATGCCCTACTCAAGGTTCCCTGTACTTACAGTCTCCACCAATACCTTTCAGTTATCAGCCCACCACAGTCTGAGATGTATACTGGTATTGCATTAGGCTGTACAGAATTACAAGGTCTCATTCCCCTTCTGGACTCTAGGAGTTTGGGTTATTTAAATGAACTATCCAGGCTGGTTGATTTAAATCATGTTACAGAAAATTTAGGTTCCAGACATAAAAAAACCTCTCTCTGCCTTTGGTCTCACACAGTAGATGAAGATCCAGAGTAAATATACACTATCGTCTTTTACCCTGTGTTCTGATCCACCTTAGACCCAGCCAAACTGGCTTCACTTTAAACTCTAATTGAGGCCTGATTTCTTTTTTGGTTACTTTAACTGTTATTTTATATAGTTATGCTAACTTTCAGGGCTGCAGCACTCCATTTCTGGGTCCCAGGTGTCACAGAGTTACTTGAAGTTCCAAGGAAATACGAGCTGATACACATATAGCTTAGTGTCTAAGAATCTAGAAATACATTTACAGCCTCAGACTGTGTGTGACTGCTGTAAAGGGCTTACAGTCTAGGCCCCATTTTCTTATAAGAATTTTCTGAAAGACACCTTAGCATATTTGTTCTTTTATTTCTGGTTTATTTTGCACAGCACATTGTGCTCAAGGTTTATTCAGTTCGTTGTGTGCCTCTAGACAATAATGGACTTTTGTCATTAGAATAATTTAAATGAATTTAGCTGGTTTACTCACCAATACATTTCCCTTTGTGCACCATGAGCTGATCAGGACTACCCATACTGAAATGCAGGATTTCACAAGAGCCAGGAGAATCTTCACTACTACATACAGAATACTGACGTTCTCGCCTTAAAAATAAATTTGGACAATGATTTTTTTCTTTAACTTAAGAGTAACGCAGGAAATCCTTGCCCCACCACTTTTTTTCCCTGTTTATTAGCCCATTTGCAGTTTAACGTCTGCCTTTACTGGGAACTGAGTTGAAGCTAATGGGAAAGTTTTTCAACTCTATCTCCTACTCCCCACTGTGGTCTTCTCCATGCAAACTCTACAAACCCCTAATGCTGCAGTCACCATACGTCAAGAGCTCAAAAGCCACAAATGGGTAGTGGCTACTCCATTGGAGAGCACAGATATAGCATACTTCCATTATCACAGAACGCTCTATTGGACAGCAATGATTTAGATCAATTCCACATTGATTCCACTTCTCTTCATTCCCATGGACATGCACATCTGGAGAAAGCTGCAAAACAGGGGAGTTTGGGACCACTACATATTCTGGCTTTCAGTTGGGCCCTCAACCGTTGAATGCTTGTTGATCCTTTTACTTGTCTTTTGGTAGATACCTCCTCCCATCCCCTTCCACAGTACACGACTTTCCTAAAACACTTGCAACCTAACCCCTCATTTTCTTTTTGGATGGGGAGCAATAACTGGAAAGCTAGATTATAATGCCAAAATAATCAATAAATTGGGGAAGGTGTTGCAGGGAAGAGGCAGGCGAACTCTTGATGACCAGACCACAACTGGGTTCTTACAGGAAATGCTTTGATAAGGTACACAAGCAGACTCTAGGATGATCTCGCCTTTTACTCTCATTGAGAACATGAGGCAACAAGGAATGAGGTCCCACATTTTCTACGGCTCTACCTATAAACTTACTTGGCGTGTGCAACATTCTTTCTTTCTCCCAGAATCTGAAGAAGGTCAGCTACCATACTCTCAGTTCCATTTCTTCTGTCTCCTCTGGGATCTTGATCTTTTAGTTATTTCCTCTCTCTTGTATGTTTCAATCTGTCCCTCTACACTGGCTCCTTCCCTTCAACCTATAAATCTCTCCCATCCCCAATCGCCCCTCCCTCAATCCTGCACCACCCTCTCTTGTTCTTCATATTTAAACTTCTACACTCGCTGCCTCTACTTTCTCACCTTCTATAAATTCCTCCTGACACTGCAAAATCAACTAAACTGCTGCCTGCCTCCCATCCACTCTTTTTTAAAAATATTTTTATTGAGATATCTTCACACACTACAGTCCATCCAAAGTATATAATCAATGGCTCACAATATTATCACATAGTAGTGTTTTCATCACCATGATCACTTTTAGAACATTTGACTCACTCTAGAAATAGAAATAAAGAAAAAACCACATATATCCCATACTCATTACCCCTCCCTCTCATTACCACTAGTATATCAATCTACCCAATTATTTTTTTTACTCCTTATGCCCCTCTTTATTTATTTTGCTATCTTCATTTTTTTATTCATCTGTCCAAATCCTGGTAAAGGGTGCATCTGCCACAAGGTTTTCACAATTGCATGGTCACACTGTAAAAGCTATATAGTTATATAATTGTCTTCCAGAATCAAGGCTATTGGAATACAGTTCAACAGTTTCAGGTACTTCCCTCCAGCCACTCCAATACACATAAATTAAAAAGGGATCCCTATATAATGCATAAGAATAACTTTTAGAATAACCTCTTGGTTCTGTTTGAAATCTCTCAGCCACTGAAACTTTATTTTGTCTCATTTCCCTCTTACCCCTTTTAGTTAAGAAGTCTTTCTCAATCCATGATGCCAAGTCCTGGCTCATCCCTAGGAGTCCTGTCCCACATTGCCAGGGAGATTTACACCCCTGGGAGTCATGCCCCATATGGGGGGCGGGGGGCCAGGGCAGTGAATTCATTTGCCATGTTGGCTTAGAGAGAGAGAGAGGCCACATCTGAGCAACAAAAGAGGTTTTCTGGGGGTGACTCTTATGCATAATTTTAAGTAGACTTAGCTTCTTTATAGGAATAAGTTTCATAGGGGCAAACCCCACAATCGAGGGCTCAGCCTATTGAATTGGTTGTCCCCACTGCTTATGAGAATATTAGGAATTCCCCAAATGGGGAAGTTTAGTATTTCCTCCTTTCTCCCCAGTTCCCCAACAGGACTTTGTAAATACTTTTTTATTCTTTGCCCAAATTACTCTGGGATGTACTGGGCATCACACTAACCTGTACAAACCAATAAGATCTCATTCCCTATTCAAGATTACATGTAATTATGGTGTTCAAATAAACTGACTGTACAAGTTAAATTGGATAATGTACTACTCAAAATATAAATTTTGCACCAAACAAACATTTCTTCCTTTGGTCTCACAAAGAAGTTGTAATTTAAAAAATATAGACCATATCAACCTTTAGCCTGTATACTGATTTACCTTAGTTCTATTCAGATTAGCTTCATTCATATCCCTAGTCCAAGTCTGATGATCTTTTCAACTTTTTTAACAGTTGCTATATGGGGTACTGCTGACATTTATAACTTCAGAGCTCTAATTCTGAGTCTCAGGTGTCACATAAATACCTGAAGTTTCAGGGTCCCATCCATTCTTAGTCTGATTTCTTCCCTTGTTTTTTCAGTTTGGTTGGTGGAATAGCCATCACTCTTTCTCACTGGCGAGAAACTTGTGAGTCACCCTGCGCCCCTTGATTTCCTGCTTCTAATTAACCCCCAGGTGGCTAGCTCCCCACTCCATTTCTCCTGTCTCTTTTCAGGTCATCACCAACTTCCTCTTGGAACGTGCATAATACTGTATCATTAAGTGGTTTCTTCATTTTGAAACCTATCCATCTTCTCCCCAAACCATATCCTTCCACATTCCTGACAGGACTTATTAGGGGATGGGTCTCTAATATTTCACTATTGTAAGTATCAGAAATTAACCAATCCATGGTGGTTGTTAAAATTTCTACTTCTAGAGTTATTTGTGCAACCAGGGGACACTTAGAAGATAATGGAGAAAAGGGTAAAAGCAAACTACGGTTTAAAATGATGTTAGACTTATTAACATAAATAATCCAGAAGCATCTCTACACCTGCTAAAAGTCATTTTTGTTTGGGTCACATTTTTGTTCTTTTGTTTATAGTATGTTAATGTTTAGTTTTCAGGAGTTTATGAATATTTAAAACCCCTATCGTGAGTGATTAAAAACACAGTGAAGGTGTAAAGAGTGCTAGTAAGAAAAATATATAATTAGGATTTAAGGAAAATAGTACAGCAAAATTTTAAAGTGAAAGGGGGAAGAAAATGATAAATGTGGTACATCCTTTATGTAGGGTAGATTGTTTGACAGCAGCAACAGTTTTGAAGGCTAAAGAGTAAATGACACACAGTTTGAAAATAATAAAGAAGCAAAATCCAATGTCATCACTGTGTATTATTCTCATGCAAAAGTTAATTTTACATAGATGTGCATGAAATTTGATTGGATGATGATTATTCAGATGGAAGAATTTTTAAAAATCACTTACTGAGTAGCTGGGTCATTAAAAGTCAGATCAAACTACTGAAAACAAGACTGTGAAGTGTTAAAGGCTGTTTTAAAGAGGTTTATCTATGGCAAATAAGCTGCAAAAGTGATTTCATTAAATATATTTGGAAAGGGTTAACTAAATTTTTTTATACTGCTAATATATTAAAATGTATAAGCTTAAAAAAAAGTTGTTAAAACTACTTCCTAGAATATCCAACAAATTTCACTGCAAGTTGTTTTAATTTCACATCTTTCATTCTCCCAGATGAGAAATCCCAGGAACTTACTTAACTCTTCCTGAGGAGTTTGTCCGGTGTTTGCCATTTCCTACAAAGTCAGGAGAACCACCATGGAGAATGACAGCTGTTCTGTGTCCTCCTGGGTCTTTCCTAGGGGCATGATCTTGGTTTGATAAACTAGCAATTTCCAAGCGTTCCTAGAAAAAGCAAAACCTATGTTAGATATAAATCACAGAAGGAAGAAAATCATAATACGTAATCATAAACTCAGTATAGACTGCAAATTTTATTTAAGCTGAATACTTATAAATAAAATAGAGTTTAACTGAACGTAAAAAAATTTAATGTTAAAATATGTTCTAGTTCAAGAAGCACAGTCTGAAGTCCAAGTTTCAGTTACGAGATGTGAATTTTATATATGCACATGCTTAGAATCTTGGAATGTGGGTGAGAAGTGGGAGAGAAGAGCAAGAGGAGGAAAACAGAAGAAGGGGGCAGTCAAAGAGAAAAAGGACTGACTGATGGGAAGGCAGATTAGATGTAAGAGAGAAGTAGGAGAAACAGTGAAATCATCTTACATTTATGTTTGGCTTTGTATTTTCACATAGGCAGTACGTTTATTCATGGGAATAACTACATGAGGCAGAAAGGAAGGCATTATCAGTCCCACTTTAGGAGATGAAAATGAATCACAAAGAGTGTCACATACTAGTTCACAGAGCTGGGCAGTAAAAAAGTCAAAGCTTTAAGCCAGGGGATGCATCCTCATATGTCAGTGCCTACGTCTGCTACATCTCATAGTTTCCCTTAAGTTAAATTCTATAAAAAAGAATAAGTAAAAATTTCTCTGGATTTTTTCAAACATGTAAAACTGGTTTTTTGATTGAGTTGGATTCAGGAAAGATAAAGGAAAGGTATGTTATCCTTTTTACCACTGCCTTTAAAACCTGTTCTGCTGAATCTTTCTTCTCCATCACTGAATTAAATCTCAGGTAGATTCTCATATTGTTTTCATTCACTCTTAGGTATGAACAAATAGTTTATTTTCCAAGTATTAAAAATTCCAGTCTAGGGCGGCTGCCGTGCCTCAGCAGGCAGAGCTCCGACCTGCCGTGCTGGAGGTCTGGAGTTCGATCCCTGGTGCCTCCTGCCCATATGCAAATTAAAAAAAAAAAAAATTCCAGTCTAGGCTAATTATCAGACATTCAATCTCTTATCTAGCCTCTTCCTTCCACTGACTGGTCTGATAAGCTACTGTAGTTATACAAAGTCATCTGCACACAATTCTAAATTTTGCTACCTATTTGGGGAATCTAAGATTTTGCAATATTTTCCATTTCCTACAGCTTCATTTTAAGCTTTGCTACTGAAAGTAATATGGAAGGGAAAAATATATCAATGGAAATAAAAACTTTTTTGTTTACTAAAATGTAAACTATCTTAGTAAATGTGGTGGTTTGAAGCTGTATGTACCACCAGAAAGACATGTTCTTAAATTTATTCCTTTTATTATTATTTTTTTTATTTTAAGGAAGGAAGGAGGGAAGAAAAAGTGAGAGAGAGAGAGAAAGGAAAAGAGAGGAAAGAAGAAGGGAGAGGGGAGAGAGAAGGAGGGAGAGAAGAAGGGTGGAGGAGGGAGGGGAAAGTGGCAGGAGAGCACCACATTCCCCATCTGTCCTCAGAACCTTCATCCAGATCATACCAGAACAAAACATCACAGGAAGTTGCACTAACTTTCCGTCTGGGAGTGGCTTGTTACTCAGAGCAACTCATTGGGCTCACCTGAGCCTTGACATTGTCATCTTTACCAGAGTTATAATATCGAGGTCACACAATACCCATTCTTTTTGTGTCTGGCTCATTTCACTGAAGATTATGACCTCAAGGTTCATCCACATTGTTATATGCTTCAGGACCTCTTTTTGTCTTACTATTGCATAATATTCCATTGTATGTATATACCACATTTTGTTTATCCATTCATCTGTTGATGGGCACTTGGATTGATTCCACATTTTAGCAAATTGTGAATAGGGCCACCATGAGTAGTGGTGCGAAAATGTCTGTTCGTGTTACTTCTTTCAGCTCTTCTGTCTATATACCAAGTAGTGGTATTGCCAGATCTTAGGACAACTCAGTGTTTAGCTTTCTGAACACCTGCCAAACTGTCTTGTGGACCCATTTTAAGTAGGGCCTGTCCATGAGGCTATTTCAGGTGTGACCCAGCTTATTCAGGATGGGTCTTAATCCTCTTACTGGAGTCCTTTATAAATGGAATGGAGAGACAGAGACAGAGAAAGACACAAGGAGAGAAAGGAAGGAAGGGAGGGAGGGAGAGAGCGGGA
>PVIY010020495.1:0-43988 GCA_004026745.1 Myrmecophaga tridactyla
TAATTTCACATTACATATTATGGTATTGGTAATTCAATTTTAAAACATATAAATATTTGCATAACAATCTATATATTATTACAGATATACTGTAAATTTATGTAAGTTCTCTAATATAAATTTGGCAGTGTATATTATTTAAAATATGGAATATTTTAACATTAAATTGTCAAAGAAAAATAATTTCGCTGACTTGAAAATGTTTCAATATTTCCTAATGGGATAAAGATTGAGCTGAACTTTATAAGGTCATTCAATAAAGTGTATAAAGATTTCATTCACTCATAAAAAAATGGTTACTTCTTTAGTGATGCTATTTTCCCACACCCCCTCCAATTCATTGTTCAATCTCCTCTTCAGAGTAAACCATGTTAAGAATCATCTACACTTCCTATCTAACCACAATTGTCAATCAGCCCATGGCAAAGCTCAATTATTTCCACCACATAGCTCTGAAAAGTTAGCAATTATCTCTAAAATAGAAGATCACATGGGATTTTCTATTATCATTAGGTACCTCAAAATTATTCAAAACCAATGGCATTCTGTTTTTCTTGAATCACTCTCCTTATTTTCTATGACACTGTATTCTCCAACCTATACAATAGACTCCTATTCACCCATAAGCACTCAATTTAGTAATCATATCCCAGAAAAGAATTTTGCGACTACTTGACCATGCTAAATACTGCTAATATTTGAGCTCTTTGAATGTATAATTTTTAGGAATGGTATCTACTGTAGTTTCAGTTTTAGAGTTGTTTATTTTATTAATTTATTCATGAATATATCTACTGCTGGATTGTAAAACTTCTCTGCAAATTTGCAACAAATCTATTTTACTTGCCTTCTGACGACCTGGTCAGGGACAGACAATAGAAGACAGTAGTTAAATATTTATCACACAATAATTATTTATGATACATTTATATAATATTTGTAAAGTTTAAAAAAACCTATCATTTTATTTGAAAACTTAGGATTCATCTTATTCGAAAAAATGGCTCAATGAAATCAGTTGATAATATACTTCTTAAGTCAATTACTAGGAAACATGGAAGAGTTAGGAGTATTTAGAAATAATTTTATCCATGCTAGTGCTGGAAATACACAGATTTATAATTCATGGAAGCATTATTTGAATTTTCAAGCAGTTTATGATGATCTACTAGAGTTCAGTCTTCTAACAGGTAGAACTTAAGGAATCGGTTGTACAATTTTTAAAAAAAGACATAATTTGAAGCTATTTACAAATGTCATACCTGACCATTGTTAATAAAAAACACGCAATATGTACATTACAAAACATTACAAAATTTAAATACTAGTGTTATATTTTAGATTTGAAGTTATAATTATTTTAAAATGAATTGTTTCTTTTTTTTCTGTAATGTTGGCTTTAAGAGCTGTATTAAAAGGCTGATCTTCTTTAAAAGCTGAGTGATGGCTAATCACATGCTCAGTAGCATTATCTTTATCCTCACACATGAAAAAGAGTGAAAATGGTACTATCATTTATTGGGTAAGGAATGGAGAGTGATTTGCAAAGTCTGACAAATATATTTCTATTTCTTTCCCTATCTCTACCTGCCCCCTTAAACTCTCTTATATTTCTCTGAAGCAACACTACTTAAAATTTGATGCAAGGGTAGGTTTCAGTCCTCAGAGTTTCTATTATTGGTTTACAGTGCAATAAATACAGAAATTAAGAATAAGATTTTAGAAGTGTATATAGCATTTACTGCCTTGTAATTTAATGGCTAGGAGGTGGTATAATATCAAATTAAAATATACTTTGATAAGATGATTTAAATGATTATATTTTAATTCCTAGAGAAGTCACTGTAAAAAGTCAACTAATATAGCAAAAAATCAATAGTGCTAACTTATTTTGAAGCTATTTTAGGACTTTGAGTTCTTAAAAAAAATTTAACATGATGAAATATTCTTTCTACTTCCTATTTCATAACCTACCAAATTGGTCAGCAAGAGTGAAATGAAGTACTTTAAAAAGCAACGCATCATTAATGCAAAAACAAAAAAGAGGCAGCAAAGGAGAAACAAAGAAAAATAAGTTGTTCCAATAGAAAATATGTAGCAAGATATATGCTAGAATAAACCAACAAAATCAATAATTACATTAAATGTAAAGGGAGTAGACATTATATTAAATAGGCAGAGTTTGTCACATTGGCAAAAATAAACAACCCAACTATATGGTGTTTTAAAAAAACTCACATTAAATATTAATGATGCAAATAAGCTGAAATTAAAAGGTTTAAATCTGATTTACCACACAATAAGCTATTAGAAGGAAACAAGTGTGACTATATTAATATCACTGAAAACAGATTTCAAAATAAGAAGTATCAGAAGGAAGGATATTTCATCATGCTAAACTTTACTTCAGATAAATGAAAATCCTAAAAAAGCTTTGCTAAATCTAGAAAGATAAATAAGCTACACAAAAGTTATAGGTGGGGCTTTCAATATACTTCTCTCAAGTAGAAAAAATAGCATGAATATGGAAGATGAAACTATTGACCAACTAACCTTAATTGGCATGTATAGAATACCATGCATGCTCAAGAAAAAAAAAAGCAAAATATGCATTCTTTTCACATGTACATATAGTTATTCATTAGAAAATTAAAAAAGAGTCAAGGAATTTCAGAAAATTAAAATCATACTATGTTTTTTCTCATTGCCATGGAATTAAATTAGAAATAAGAAACTTAAAGATGCCTTGAAAAATTTTAATATTATTAAAAAATATTTAACACACTACTAAACAACTTGTAAGCCCAGAAGAAATCATAATACAAATGAGAGAACATTACAAACTGCATAGTAATAAAAATAAAAATACCAAAATTTGTGGGCATAAGCTAAACCAATGCTTAAGAATGAATTTCTCACTTTACCTGCAAATAAAAACAAAGAAGAGATATTTAAAATCAGTGATCCAAATGCCTACAATGAAAATCTAGAAAAGAAAAGGCAACCACGTATATTAATGAGCAATTAATGAATTAGAGAACAAATAGAAGAGAAAACCAGTCAAGAATTTATTATTTAAAATATTTTTAAAATTGATATAACTAGCGATATTGATCAAGAAAAAAAGATCAAACAAAAATTGCAAAAATCAAGGATAAAAGAGGACACAAAATTAGGGGCTTTATATCAATAAATACCATAATTTAGAAAATACGTGAAAATTCTGCAACAGAACTTACTGAATTCATCAAAAGAAAGAGAATATAAGAATATTTCTGGAACTGTTAAGGTTTTGAATGTATAACTAAAACCATTCCTTAAAAAATTCTCAATTCAGGGTTAAACTCAATCAAATTTTGAGAATAAGTCTAAATTTATACAAATTCTTTCAGGTAATTAAAAAGAGAACATTGTGCAACACATTTTTGGAGGGAAGAAAACTGCTGATGCCAAAACTGATAAGGAAATCTTAGGAAAAAAAACAATTACAGATAATTTTGCCTCGTGAGTTGTTGGAAACATCTGAAGCAGAGCTTTAGAAGATTAATCCATAAGATTAAAAAATAATACATCATATTTATCCCAGGATTGCAAGTTGATTTAAATTTTGAACGTTAATCAATGTAATGCAGCCTATATATTTTTAATGTGGTAGCTATGATAATGCCCCTTACAGATTTCCAACTCCAGGAAGCAAATCAAACAATGGCAACAACTGCTATGCTCTGAAATCTGTTGTTACATTTGCATCAGGTCCAAAGTTCTCATGGGCGGCTCCCAGGTAATAAATGCATGTAGCAGAGATGAAAAATAGACATATACTTAGGGAATGGATAATTCCTTTGACAGAGTCTGTGGTTTGGGGACTTCCCAGGAATATTACCATACATTCCCCAACACTGCATTGCAAGCTACAAGGTTTCTACCCAACTTCCCTTGCTTCTTTCTCATCCAATTTCCTTCACTTAGTGTCGAATCTGTATCACAGTCTGGATGGTTCTCCCAGACCATCCTCTCTAGTTCCACCCCCATTTTTCTCATAGGTGTTTTGTTTAATCAATTCTTTGTACATTTACTCCCACTTGGCATTTATTCTCCAAAAAAAAAAAAAGAAAAAACATCTAAAACCAGTGGTACCAAAAGCCATCTGAGAAAAGAAATGGTAAGATAGAGATTTGGAATAGGCTTATTAACAACCCATTAAGTGAGAAGGACACCATCCTGGTTGGTACATGGGCACAACAGAGTGGCCATCCTTATACAAGCTCATTTAATAAAGATTTTACCAATTATGATCTCGTAAAAAGTCCTGGTGGAGGAGAAAATTGAAACAGATATGATGATGTAAGCATTTCAAAAATCTGATGGGAACAATAGTTTCAAAAACAATAGAATTGATGGACTATTGCTTGGTTGTATTGATACCATGTAGCAGGATTATGAGAAACCCAGGGCTCTTTAATGCTGAAACTCGTAAAGCATCTCTGGTAATTTACACAGAGGTCCTGTCTCTTGAGGTAGCAGGGAGGCACAGCTGAATATCATAAAGCTGAATGCCTAATTATTAGTATTACAGAATTCTAGAATCATTCAAATGTTCAGACAAGGTACGTCTGCTGTGTGAAAGTCAGGCCTTAGTTGGGAAAACCTGTGTCATGGTCAGGTCCATGTGTCCACTTGGCCAAGATGTGGTACCTGTTTGTCTGGTTGGGAAAGTGCTGGCCTGTCTGTTGCAATGAGGACATTTCATAGAATTAAATCATGCTCACGTCAGCTACATCCACAGCTGATTCCATTTGTAATCAGCCAAGGGGAGTGTCTTCTGCAATGAGTGATGCTTAATCTGATCATGGGAAGCCTTTTAAGCAGGATTCAGAAGTGACAGGCTCTTCCTTCCTGCTTTGGCTGGCAAGCCTCTCCTGCGGAGTTCCATCCAGACCCTCCATCAGAATTGTCGGCTTCACAGCCTGCCCTGTGGATTTTGGACTCTGCGTTTCCATGGTCACGTGAGACAATTATAAATTTTATATTTGCGAGCACTCCTTGTTGATTTTGTTTCTCTAGAGAACCCTAACTAATACAACTTGATAACCTGAAATATGGCACAAGAACCTCTACATATGCTCCTGAAGACATTGAATACACAAGTCTTATTGTACCCATGGGCTTACAGGGAAAGCCCACCCTTCCCTAGTATGAGTTAGCATTTCCACTCTCTAAAAGGTGCTTTAGAGGACTCCATTGTGCTGGACAAGAGGGGCCTTCCTCAAGGTCTGTCACTACCCTTTTGACTGGTTTCCAGTCCAATAGCTACAGGTTACATCTCACAATACCGTAGAGGAGATATGCTGAGCCTGATAAGGAATGAGAGAAACCATCCACTTAAAGAATTGAGAAAATTGGTGACACGTAATGGTAGTCGTTAGTGTATTCCTGGGATTGTATATTGAGGAAATTTGATCAAGGAGGCTGGATAAATAAATACTCATTGATTTTTAGTCAACTGTTGGTGAAGTCAAAATGCCTTATTTGCCTTGGCAGTGGGTAGATAAATGGAAAAAAAAGACAGAATGAATTGGGCATGCATGACAAATATATTATGTAGGGCTAGAAGACACACTAGAGGATATTTTCCATGGAAATGCACAGAGGACATACCATTTGCCAAGGTCATCAATGAAAGCACTCATGAGAAGGGAACCCATATCATTTTGGCCATGGTTCTTCATTAATGATCAGAAATGACAGTAAGAAAAGATGCCAGAATGATAATAAGGCTCTAAATTAAGAGGCCTGGCAGGTGAACATTAACTACTAGAAACTGGGAAGCTGCAATTACTGTGAATGGTTAGCAAGATAGGAGGGACAACTAAAAATATGATCTGTAGGGATTTATAGAGATTTTAAAAGAACATGATGTTACTAGAGCCATATTATATAGACAGTCAACAAAGTGCTTCTTAATATGTATAAACAAGACAAACAAGCAAATGCAAAAATAAAGAAGCCAGAGGCTATGAGTTGTCACTCCAAGAAAATGTTGAGATTCATTACCTAATTCCCAGACCTGGCTCAATTTTCAGTCTCTATGGCTGAAAATTCGACTGAGTTGCTAGAAAGAACAACTATGCCATATATAAGAAATATAAAATGTATACTGGAATGATTCCTTTGGTCTTGCCCCCCCCACACCAAAAAAAAAAAAATCCCTGTATTTATGGGGATAATTTCATCAGAAAAAGGGAACCATCCAACTACTGTGAGAACTGCTAGACAAAGGGTTTGAGCTTGCATTTATATGCAAAGAACCAAAGGGTTATTATCCTCTAATTATCCATGTTTGAATAAGAACTTATAGGGACCAAGTAGTAAATGGAGTCCTGGCTAATATCCAACTCATAGTGGGCTACTGTGTCCAAAAATCTACCCAGTGATCATTTCTACTGTTTCCAAGTGATTAATTGGAATCTATATGTTTAGCAGTTGGAATATTCACACTGGGCCTGGGACAGTGGGATAAGTGCTATCAGATTGGGCAAAGCCAAATGGAAAACCATGGAAAAGACCCCCAAAGCTCTCCCTTCTGAGCCAAGATACAAAATAAAAAACATTATTTTACCCCAGAGGGATGTCAGAGATTATTGCCAGCATTAAAGATCTAAAGGGTATAGGATTGGTGGTCCCTATCATATGTCTCTTTAATTCATAGCAGATATGTCATGGAGAATGACCATAGACTACCATGCACTCAAACATGTGGTAGGCTTGATTGCAACTGCTTGACTGGATGTGGTATCATTGCTAAAAAAGATTTTTTGAATCTTAGATATATGTGAGTCTTTTGATTTGGAAAATGTATTATTTCCATCAGATTAGAATGGAGATCAGATCTTGTTCCATTAATATGGGAAAACTACAATGTTTATCCACAATTTGCCTCAGAACTAAGTTGTTTTTGCCATCCCTCATAACATAGTCCAAAGAGTCCTGGATATCCCACAAAATATCACTCTGATACATCATCAACACCATGCTGAATGGAAAGGACAAGCAGGAGCTGGTTAGTATATTGGAGGTCTTGGTAAAAAACATATGCATCAGATGGTGGGGAATAAAACTCATGAAGATTTAAGAAAAAAACCCTTCACTAAAGCTTGTAGAGGTTGATTAGTCAGTGGCTTGGAGAAATATTCCCTCTAAAGAAAAGTCAAATTAAAGCATTTTGCCTCTCCAATGAAAAGAAAGATGCTTAATGCATGGAAGTTCTCTTTGGTTGTAAAGTTAGCATGTGTAGTGCCTAGGAATACTGTTCCAAGCCATGTACTAAGTGACATGGATAAATGCCATTTTGGGGTGTGCAAGGAAGACCTCTATGGAAGATCCAGAACACAATGCAATCAGCCTGCTTCTTGTGTCATACAATAGAAAGTACTAAAAAAAAGTACTCTTTGGTGTCACAGGTATCAGTGGTATGATAAGAATAATCATGAAGTCTATAGCAAGAATCTCAGGGAAAGTCACAAAGTGGGTCCCTGGGATTCTCAAGCAAGGTATGTCATCTACATCAGAGAAATATACACTGAAAAAAACGTATTGGCATGTTACTGGCCTTGGTAGAGATGAAACATTTGGTGATGTCCATTAAGTTGTAAGTTTTTCAAACCCACCAGGTATACATTTGAATAAAATCAGAAGGAATACACTGAAATATGGAAATGGTTCAACTAGCCTAATCAGAACCAGAGGGCACAAGTATGCTGAATGAGTAGGTAGCTCAGATCTCCATATCATCTATAACAGTTGGACAGATGCCCTTCACTTAAAGCTGAATGAGTTGGGTGAGAAAAGATCCTACATGATATCCCGAAAGAGCATTCAATAAATAAATGCATATATACATATATGCATGCATACATAAACTAAGCTTGGTTTATGGATAGATTGGGTTAGTATAGGGATGTAAACAAGAATGGATTATAGGGGCATTACAGCTATATTGAGAATTGCCCTGAAGGTCAATGGAGAAGAAAAGTTTTTTCAAAGGGCTGAGCTACCACCAGTGTGCCTCATCATCCACCTGGTGAGTAAGAAATGACCTAAGGTAAAGAGTATATGGCATTAAACAAGGCCTGGCAGTCTCTTCAAGTCCTGAAAGGAAAATAATTGGAAGATCAGAGACAAGAAATTCAGGAACAGAAGCCTGTAAATGGAAATATGGAAGATTGGAATCCTCTAATAAAACAGTGTAGAAATAGTCCTGAGAACCCCTCAGAGCCAAGGACATCCATATCCTCTTTGAATTCCCTCTGGAGTTGCCTTTTTATCTTATGAAATGTGAAATCCTCACCCAGGCAGCTGACCTATAAATAGCTAATCAACTCTTAGTTCAACATTTGACCCAATACAAAATAAATTCCACCTGTCCTAACCGTGCCTCTATAGAATGGACAGACCCTTTTCCAATCAATAGGAGTCAGCTAAGTTTCTTTTATGTCTATAAAATCATATGTCAATCTTAGAACCATGAAGCTTCTTCTGTTCTGGCTTGGCTATAGCAAAAGTTTTGAGTCCCTAATAAAATGTTGTAGTCTCCCAACTAGATTCTGATTTGTCTTTCACACCTTCCAGCCATTAGAACCTGGAAGAGGCAAAGAATGGATTCTTCCGTATAGACCTCTACAGAGAGCATGTCCCTGACAACCCCTTGATTTTAGGCTAGTGATAATGATTTTGGACTTGTGGCCACCAGAACCGTGAGATATTTTTTTGTTATTTTAAACCACTATGTTTATGGTAATCAGTTACAGAAGTCATCAAGGATTCTAATTCAGCCAACAACAAAATAAATTATATCAGGGGCAAAAACACAGGGCCATCTTATTTCATCAAACAGACAAACACTAATACTGAAAAATATCATCACCCATCATATGAAAGCCTCCCAAGCACTAGGGAAAAATGAATTTCTCCATAGCATTAATGGATAGCCTACAACTAACATTAAAATTCATATTTAAATAGTTGTTGTTCTGATGAAGATCAGGAAGAATGCAAGGGTGTCAATTCTGCACTTCTATGAAACATTGTCCTGGAGATCTTATTCAGTGCAATGAAGAAAAAATAAAATAGAGACATAAAAAATAGATGAGGAAGAATTAAAATAGTCTATTCATAGATGACCTAATTTTGTTCATAAAATATCCAAAGAAATCTGTTTAAATTACTATTACAACAAATTGCAGGATGCAAGGTCATTATATAGATCAAATTGTACTTCTGTAGACTTGCAATGAACAAATGGAAAGTAAATGCAAACATAGCAATACAGCAGCCAAAGCAACTGCCCTCAGATCAAATCATTACCTTTATAAGTGGGTAGAAAGTGGGGAGAAAGAATGTGGGGAAAACTATAAAGTAAGGACTCTTCTCATCTTCTTGAGGTTGCTTCATTATTTGTCTTATAGCTCTATTCCATTATCATCAAAGCCAGCAAAAGTAAGAATAGTTCATTTTATTTTGCACATGCTTCAGCCTTCCTCTTTCAGTTTTAAGAACTCACGTAATTAAACTTGGTCCACTTTAATATTCCAGGATAATCTCCCCTTTTCAAGGTCCTTTAACTTAATCATATATGCAAAGTACCCCTTGCCATGTAAGGTAACATAGGCACAGATCCTGAGACTAAGCTATGGACATCTTTGTCGGGGCTTTTAGAGAAATCATAGACACAAGTTAAGCAGACATCACCCTGACCTCACTTACCCCTCCCTTCTTCTATAGGGAAGTCACAACACACGTAAGTGGCCATGCTCAGGCCTTCCCCTACTCCCACTTTTTCTATTGTCTGCTTTTACACAACCTGGGAGATGTTAAGTCTAATGGAAAGGCTTAGAAAAATCTTAAACCCAGAAACTGTGTACAGGCACCCCAGATGCTTATCAGAACAGGAATTTTCAATGACAGGGCCTCCTCCCCCTGAGGTGGATAAAAAATGCAATCAAATAGTGTAGATTTTTCTGTCTTCTACAGCTAAAAGTGGGGCATGGGGAGCTGCCATCTTGGAGCCAAACCTGGGATATTAGTGGTAATAGGACTTCCTAACTTGCTCTTTTGGACTCTGTGCTATGTAAATGACAATGAGATTATTTTTCTTTTCTGTACTTTTTATTATGTCCAATAAAAGAATTATTTGCTCTCTGATCCTCTGTTGCCACAATTCACTGTTGTAGCAACTCGTTCCACAAAATCATCATTCAGCTAGCAATCATGTAACACGGCGCATAAAATGAAGATATTTAACAAACCGAATTGTCCCTGTTAGTGTGAAGCTTCAACCACCATATCTCAATTACTAAACTTTCACAGGCCAGAAAATTTGTGGTTGATTCAGAATGGAAAAACTCAGGATCCAACTTCTGTATCACATCCTTCCCTGCTTTGTAGATTCCTTTTGATCACTCTATCTTTGAAATTATTAGTAAAGCTTTATCTTGGCATATGTTACTAGCATAAAAACATTTTAAACAAATTTTCTACCACAGGACTATATAACACAAAAGTGAAACTTAAAGGTAACTCTGGCCAACAATTCATAGTACAATTACAAAAATGATTTTTTCAAGAATTATACATAGTAATGCAAAGTGTTAATAATAAGGTACTGTATGGGAACTCTGTATTTTATGTATGATTTTTCTGTAAACCTACAATTTCCCTAATAAAAAATTCAAATAACACAGGACATATCTGGGTTGCTGGCCATGAAACTTTTAGCCCTTTTATGACCAAATAGAGGACTAGGGACCACAGCCCGGAAGTCCTCTTCTATTCTGCCTCAGTACCCCCTTAAAGAGTTATATGCCCGTCATCTTAAGAGGAGGTTGAGGAATGAAGGTCTGACTTCTGGAAATTCTTCCTGTTTTCTAGGGTGGTTGTCCCTGCCTTTCAGTGGTCTGGCAATGATACAATGATCAAAAGGAATAATCTTTTGTTTGTGGAAGAGGTTTGGGCTGGTCATGGTCAAGGAAATCTTGATATTTATATAGAGCATCAGTTTAGCATGGAATATCTGTAGACTGTTGGAGACAAATGTGACAAGAAGGTTAAATATGTAAGGGCCAGATATGAGGATGAGAAGAAAAGGAATTAAAAGTCCCAAAACAGAGAGAATCCAAGTGTGAGAAGAGGTTCCTATCACTTCTGGCATTGTTTTTAATTCACTGGGACTGTTTGCATAGGTATCACATGTTTTGGATTTGACACTGATGATTTATGTAAAAACAGCATTCTTCTTGTAGGTAAAGGCAGGTTCCCCCTTGGGCTTCCATGGGTGTACTTAGCTGTCCTCACTTGCAGTACTACTACTGCTAAGGACTCTATTTGACTTCAGAGGAGGCCTAGAGATCATATGGTAGACTCTATTCTACGTGAAAATTTCAAGGAAAGCTTATGATAGAGTTGACAGCTAACTCTATTCCTCCTACTCCCAATCCCATAGCGGTGAGTGTAGTTCTGTGTAAAAGAGGGATTCAAGGGAAAAGCATGTTTTGGTTGAGATAATGAAATGAAAGAGGGGAGAGGGATTGGGTTGGTGTCTGGTAGGTAGGATAGTTCTGGTATGCAAGTGAAACAATGTCCTTTACAGTAAAGTTAAGTAGGTGTTATTACCACAGTGGCAGAAAACACCATTCTTAGGATTATCAGAATTGGTAAATGTTAAGTATCCTAAAGGACCCTTTTTTTTGATTTGATGGCAAATGAATGGATGAAATTTCTTTATCCACTGTTTCTGGGGCATTTAGATAGTCTAGTAACATGGGAACACTGAGGCCATCTGAGGTGTGCTTTAGTGAACACCGTTTTTAGAAGAAGAAGCCATGCTTGGGGCCTAAGGGTGATAAGAATGATTATAACACAAATAGAATGGTGAAGTTCAACAAGAGTCTGTTTGTGACCTCTTCCTTGCATGCGGATGAGAAAAAAAATATTATATGTGGAGGTAGGGATACTGAGCAAAGAGATGGCCTGGATGGGAGTAATAGGGGTTCCCTTTGATTGACATAGAGCCAACTGAAGTGCAGGTGAAATGTTGGAGAAGTCTATTAAAGAGGATTCCAATTTTCAACCATTGTGGACACGAAATTCCATGAGGTTGAGATGGACTTTTGGAGATATAATTGCTGCTCTCCAGTAAGTCACACTGGCAGGCCAGGCAAGGGTGGACATAGAACATTTAGAGCATAACCAATATGAGGCAGTGGGTAGTATGGCTTAAAAGACCTTTTAAGGGATGTTTGGATTGGATTAGAGGTGTAAATAGTAATAAAGTATGAGAGAGAGAGAAAGAGAGAGAGAGAGAAGGAGAGAGGTTTGATCATGGAAAGGTGAATCTAACTGGAGATTCTACTGAACTTGACTGCTGTAGAGTGAAAAGAATTACTGACTAAAATCCTTTCTATTTAGGCTCTATCTGGGAGCTGAGTCTGCTTTCCTGCAAGGTCATGATTAAGATGGAATCTCTTGGCCTGCCTTTGGTAAGGGTGTGTAGGGGCCT
Organism: Myrmecophaga tridactyla; assembly: GCA_004026745.1. Lineage (NCBI taxonomy): Eukaryota > Metazoa > Chordata > Mammalia > Pilosa > Myrmecophagidae > Myrmecophaga > Myrmecophaga tridactyla. The sequence goes on from PVIY010020495.1 coordinate 12,554, forward strand.
GGGGCTGGAAGAAATTGGGCCCCTGGGTTTTGTATTAACTTCTGGGGGTCTCCTAGTGAAGTGAAGTATATGGTTAGATTATAGATTCCTGGATTTAACAGTGAGTTCTGTGTTAAAAAGAGTCTACCATATAGCATTTCAAAGGGGCTCAGCTAGACAACCTTTGTTGTTGTGCTGATTTGAAACTGTTATGTACCCCAGAAAAACCATGTTTGTAAATCCTAACTCAATTTTGTGTGGGAAGACCTATCATCTGGTGCGACTCTTTGATTAGATTATTTCCATGGAGGTGTGGACCCACCCATTCAAGGTGGGTCTTAATTAGTTTACTGAAGTCCTTAAAAGAGCTCACAGAGAGAATCAGAGCCAATACAGAGTGCAAATACCTAGACAAAGACATTTGGAGACGCTTGGAGAACCAATATAAAAAGCCACTGAAATCGGAAAACAATGCAACCTAGGAGCAAAAGACTAAGAAATGCCAGTCTTCCCAGCTGACAGAGCAACCCTTGATATGATCGGCCTTTCTTGAGTGAAAGTATCCCCTTGTCGATGATTAATTTGGACATTTTTATAACCTTAGAACTGTAAACTGGTAACTTAATAAGTCCCCATTGTAAAAGCTATTTTTAGTATATAGCATTCCAGCAATTTTAGCAAACCAAAATAGGGGCTAAGAGCATTTTGAGGAGTACCAAAGGAAGATTGGGTTCCCAAGGTGTACAGGTTTCTTGACACAGTTTGCTAATGTGCTTCAAGGCTTGGTTGTCTCTTTACACCTTCCTGGAGGATTGAGTTCTCCAGGGACAATGGAGGTAATGTTTTATGCCAACAGCCATTGCTGCTCCTTGAGTTACGTGTGGCTAATGAAGGCTGGCACATTGTCACTTTGGATAGAAACAGGCAACCCAAATCTACGGGACATATCAGAAAAGACAGTATTCATAAGTTCATTTAGAGGCATTTGGGGCCCTGAGGACAACTTTTGTAGTTTTCTTCTTATATCTGAGGCTGACTGGCCTATTAAGTAAGTTTTTAGTATGGTTTGTCCCTGCTCAGGGTCTGGGTCTACATTGGTATACTTTTTCATAAGCTTCCACTAGTCTCCACTGAAACAGAGCAGGATTTTCTTCGTCTTCTTGAGTTATGCTCTGCAGCATATTATAATTCACAGGTTTGACAATGTATTCATTTTTATACCTCTATCAAGCAAATAATCATATGGTCCCAAGCATTATGATCCCACTGTCCCCTATGATAGTTTAAACTGGGGTATGTGTTTGGGACAGCCTTGGCCCCCACCCTATACCACACTGGCTATTGGCCATGCAGCTTGTCTGTCTGTTCTTACATTTCTGCTCAGATTTTTCATTTCTCCACAGCAGTGGAGCAAGTGAAGAGAATGACTTGTATGTCCCCATAGGTAGATTCATGAGTCAGGACAAGATTTTTGAATTTCCCCGGAAACTTGGAGGGATCCTCAGAAAGTATTCCTAATTGTTCCTTACTTTGTGCTAGGTCAGCCATAGAAAATGGGATGTGGACTCTAATAGTTTCCATTTCTTCATTGCTCACTTCTTGGAGAGGGTACATTCTCTTTCCCTCTGAATTTTTCTCTTTATTTTAAGGGTGGTATGGGGCTCCATAGTGAGCATGTCCTGATGGACTTGAATAAAAAGGGGGTGCAGTGGGTGTGGGAGATTCCCCACCTTCCTTTAGAGGAAGGAGGTCCAAGGAGGATTCTAGCCCCAAGGACACAGGGTCTGGGTCTGGTGGAGGATTACTCTGGGGACTCTGAAATGGATCATTCTTTGGAGGACTATTTGAAATGGATCATCTAACACTTTTTTTTCCTGCTCAATTACAAAAAGACTCATCTTTTAATTCCCTCTGAAGATAAGAAAGTTTACACCTCTCATGGCTTTGCCTTGATATAGAGCCATGAAAATCTGTATATATGGAACTTCAGACCACTTCACTTACCCTTTGCAAAAGTGATCTAAATGGAAAATGGTGTTGTTTTTGTTTGCAAAAGCTGCTGGAATGCAATTTACCAGAAATGGAATAGCTTTTATAAAGGGGAATTTAAGAAGACCAATGATGTGCGGCATTTCTCTTTCAGCTAGAAAAGGCACATGGTGATATCTGCTAACTTTCTCTCTTGGCTTCTTTAATGGCTTCCCAGGGTGTTTTCTTTATGCATTTTCAAAGGTTTCTGGCTGTTTGGGTTCTGTTGGCTCCGGTGGCTCTAAAACTTTTTCCAAAATTGTTCCCTTTTAAAGGACTCCGGTTAAGCAACCCAATCTTGAATTGGTGGAGATAAATCTCCATGGAAACCATCTAATCCAAAGTTACCACCCACAATTAGGTGGGTCATATCTCGATGGAAACAATTAGAAAGATCCCACCCAAAAATATTGAATGAAGATTAAAGGACATGGCTTTTCTGGAGTACATAATAGCTTCAAACTGGCACAGATGTTAAGGCCAACAGTGCCATTTTGAGACTGCTGTCCTCTGCATTCTAATTTGTGTTGGATCCAGGCATCGTTGCAATAAAAAATAAGTTTTTTCCTTTTCAACTTGGTGGTTGATAGGTCATTCCAGTTTTTTAAGATACATCTCAGAGGGCTGTCAACTGGGATTTTGGGTACACTGTCCATACTCTGAATGAAAAGAGATTTAGGGATACTCATTCACTGAGACCTGGCTTCCCATGTGTCCATCAGCTGAGGGGATCCCTTGACACACTTTTTCATCTCTAAGTATCACTAGGGAGAAAGCTGAGATTCAGGAGATGAGTGGTCTGGGGTCACCCTCAACTCCCAAACTGAATTCAGAAGGTTGGTGAGCCAGACTTCTTAATCTGGCAGCTCTGAGCCAAACTTCTGCTTTTCTTTCAGGCAAGGGGACAGGACATTTTCAGATAACCATCATTCAAGACCTGATCTGGAAACCACCATAAACAGAGTTTAAAGGTGTGGTGAGTCCATTCAGCTAAAGCTAAGGCTTTTTTTCTTCTTATGGAGAAGTAGCTCAACGTCATAAAGAGTAGGATTTTTTATAAGATTCATACATAGGCCATGTGCAAAGAAGGAGATGAGTGAGAATGTCCTGGAGACTCCCCTCTGGGGAAAGAGAGCATAGCAGGAGCGGACAGGGCCAGGGATGAATATCATTTGAATGGCTATAAGGATGGACCCTCAGGAAAATTGGCAACTATAGCAACACAGAAAGTCTACCCATGAAAAAATTTAATACAAACACAACACCAAGGCTGCATAAAGGACAAAGAACAATGGAGAAGACAAAGGAATAAACACCTGGACTTAGTGGTTGGAAGCAGAGGATAAAAGGGCAGAAAGAAGAGGGAATGCGCTCAAAGTGAGGAAAGAAATAAGGCCTAGGCAAGGTAAACATGGTGAGCAGCCAACCCAGAAACCCAAACAGAAGGAAGACAGAGGCCAATGAGGGTGACAAGAACATGGACAAGAGCAGCCAGGAAAAGAAAGATGGGGAAAAGGGCCAAGTAATGTGGCAGGGATTCAGTGTTGAGGGACATGTCTTATGAGGTGTAATTTCCATGGACTGGTGCCTTATGTGGAAAGTGATATTCTTGGCTGGCTCTCCAAAAATATGTTACCGGAGCTCTGCCAACACCGAAACTGAGCTCTACTCCAGGCTCAGAATCTCACCACAAAAAAGAATTCAAGGACAAGAAGCAAGTAATGGCAAACAGCAAGCTTCATTGAAGAGAAAGAACATGCTAAAAAAAATTAGCATGGGCATGCTCGAAGGAGAGCTGCACCTTGGGGTCAGTAGGGTTGATTGGTTTTATAGGGGCTTTAGCCCACAGTTATTTTAAAAATTTTTGTCCCATGATTGTCCTGTGTTCATATTGTTTCAAATAAGTTGATTACCACCCACACTTGTGGTGCTTTTGTTATGCACTTATTACATTGTCTCAAAGAATTCTTCTTGTTAACCCGACAGGAAACTAGTTTGCAAACTTTGCAGCCAAAGCTAGTGATAAGGTCATGTTTCATTCCATCCTGGGGTGCTGTCAGTGAAGCTTATAACCCTTTCATCAGGAGGTAGAGGACCAGTGAGTGTAGCCAAGATGCCTTACTCTATCCCGCCTCGTTACGATGCATGCTGTTAGTCAGGGTTCTCTAGAGAAACTGAACTGACAAAATAGATACATGAAAATATTAAGAGAAATAAATATTTAGAAATTTATTACAGAAATTAACTCATGTGACCATGGCAATTGCCAAATCCATCTCCCAATAGGTAGGCCACAAGCTGGGAATTGCATTGAATATGTTAATGTATTCCACAAGAAAGGCTGGCTGGTTGGAATACAGAGAGAAACTCTTTCTGACTGTTGTAATTATCATCTTTCCCTTTTAATGCCTTCAACTGATTGGATAAGGAGACTTGTCTCATTGCTGAAAGCGATCTCCTTGATTATTGCACATAGAGTCAATCATAGATGCAATAAAGTGACTAATGATTTAAATATATCAAATACCCTTACTGTAAAAATATGATCTGTACTTGCTTGAACAAACAACTGAATAAAGTAACATAGCCAAGTTGACACATGAAATTAACCATGACAGCCTGTTATTTTAATAAAAGTAAAATATACTATAATAAGCTGGAATAAACCCAAATGAAACTAAAGGAATAGCTGAATTTCCAAAAGAAATGTATAGTCACTGCAAGAATAGTTTTTTCCTAATATATTCCATTTGATATATCAGCATAATATTTGGCAAGAATGAGGAATTCAATGGATTTAGTTAACACTACTATTAATTTTATCTCAATATTTCAATTTCTGAAGTTCTTTGACTGCTTTGTTTATAAATTCATTGATGAGCTCCTTCATAAAGAATCATGGGTAACATATTATTTGATTATTGAATGTTTGTGTATGTCTTCCAGTTGATCATAAAATATGAAACACATTAGCTAGGTAGAAAAAATTGAGGTCATAGTTTGCTCATAGTTTTACTGATAGCATTTTACTCTTTGAGGGCATTTTCTGTAACTATGCAAAATTTTAAGGTCAACTTCAGTTTTCCTTATGGCATAAAGCAATCTTCTGTGTGGATGGGCACATGTTGCCATCTTTATTTGGGAAGTATAATAACTTCACCAAGATCATTCTTGATAGTAATGGTTTGATGTCAAATTTTTTTGGAGTAGAGACAGCCTTTTTATATAGCAATATATAAAATTTATAAAGTGATTATTACACTGTATATATTTTTCTTCCATTTGTTCTAGTCTTCCACTGTCCTTCTTCTCCTCTTCTTTTCTTCTTCTTCTTCTTCCTTTTCCTCCTGTTCCATGTCTTCTTCTTGGCCCTAATGTAGCTTTTATAGCTGTGTTTTTTATTCTTGAAATGTTTTCCTATATGTATTATATTCATTTTAATTTCTTTCATTGTTTTTCTCTTTCTTCTTTGAATTCATAAAATTATGAGACTTTTAAATGCAATTTGTTAAGAATTGAGAAAATAGAGATTTATGATTAATGTTAAACTCGGCTATATATTTATATATATATTTAATATATTCAAATATATTTACAGTGTGATAAGCTTTTATATTGACACATCTTTTTTACTTCACCTCATTTCTCATTGCACAGTTTCCCTTATGTGAGGTTGTAGACAATAAAAATAATAGCTTAATTCCCTTTCCACCACAACATGTTAAGCTTTATTTCTATAAGTTTATTCTTAGTTTTACCCATGGCTTTACTTTTTCTCTTACATATCACTGCTCTAATCAAGACTCTACAGAAAGCTATTTACTATCAGTATTATAAAATGTGCATTTACAAACTTCTATATTCTTGGATTTTGAAAAATTTGCATGCCAATTTTCATCAACTACTTCTATTTTACTCTTGATTTTTTATTTTTTATTTTTAGCAAGTATGCTTTGAAATTTCTTGGGAATGCTGGGGAAGTCCAGGACACATCTAGTGGCCATCTCCTGTCCTTGTCTAACCCACTTCCTTTTCTATTGGTGTAGGTATTTCAATAAGTTTCATTCTGTAGCTGGGGAGATATTAGGTCTAACGGAATGACCTTATCATACTGTGAACTCACAACCTGGAAAAGCATCCACTATTATCAGGACAGGAGCTCTGCACAAATATTGCTAGTTTATATGATTTTTGCTCAGTGGCAGAGGCCCTCCCCCTGAGGTATAAATACTTATTCTTAGGCAGTCCAGGTCTTCCTCCTCTCTGCAGTTAAGTGGAGTTGCAGACCTGCCATCCATGGACACTGGCCAGAGCAGTTGGCCCCCTAGGAAGACCAGCCAGGATGGGATTTCTTTCTCTGCTCTTTTAGACCTTTCGTGCTCTGTAAGTAATGAAATGGTCATTGGCTGAAAGTCTTTGTTGTGCCTAAGCCTGTGTCCACAGACATCCCATATAGCAACTCACTTCTCAGGGGGTGATGATAACGTAATTGAAGATGAAGTTTATTTCCATCTTTTTTTGGAGGTTTTTTTTTTTCTTTTTCTAAAGGGATGGAGTTGAACATGTTCATATTTTCCTGATTCTCACTATTTAGGAGTTCTTCCTAACTATTTTCCTAAATCAGAACATGATTTATTAACAATTGTTTTTCTGAAATAGATCTTCTACACAAAAGATATTTATAAAAAACACTGTTCTTGAAGTATGCAGCTTTGTAAGCATGGGTACATAATGATATTTTATATAGTGTTGTTAATTGCAAAGATTTTACTTGGAACTCACATCTAAGAAATCACATATTATTGTAATATTTAGTTAATGGTAAAAAATGTGTCATATGACATTTATCAAAGAAGAAAAATTAGGTATGTATTCCTGAAACATATGTATATTATAATTGATCACAAAGCAATGTACATAGAGAACAAATTTGCCTAAGGGAACAATGTACTATTTATTTAAACTACTTCTTAAATCATATGGTAGTCACTTTTACAATAAATATGCTGATATGTATATTCACAGAAGCTATTGTACTGGTCTGAAAATATTATGTAGCCCAGAAAAACCATGTCTTAAGCCTAATTCAATCTTGTGGGAGCAGCCATTTCTTTTAATCTCGAGTCAATATTTTAAGGTGGAAACTTTTGATTGGATTATCTCCATGAAGATGTGACATGCCCAATTGTGGGTGACATTGGAGGTACAGGATCCACCAGACATTGCCATGCCCCTTTCCATTAGATGCTAAGCAAGCCAGAACCCAGAGTTGAGTCCTGGAGGAGCTATGTGATGGCCCACAGATGCCAATGAGAAACTCCCATAGGAAGCAGCGGCTGAAAGCAATGGAGCCCAGGAGTGAGGTACTGCAAGAGCCAGTCACATTCCATTCCACCTGACAGAGGTGTTCTGGATAGCATCAGCCTTTCTTGAGTGAAGGTAGTGCTTAATTTGGACATTTTTCTCGGCATTAGAACTGTAAAATTGTAACTTTCCAAATTCCTTTTTAAAAAGCTGTTTCCTTTCTGGTTTATTGCATTCTGGCAGTTTAACAAACTAATACAGATAAACACTATCTTATCTTGGCATTGTTTATAGTACCAAGAAATTTGAAATAAGTTAAATATCAGTGGGAAGTTTTAATATATCAATACTATAAAATACTATACAGCAATAAATTTTGTATTTTATCAGAATATATGATATCATGGATATTTTATTAATAGGTAAGTATAAAAAGCCATTGAAAAATATCATGATACTTTCTAAATTCAAAATTTTAAGCCCCAATAAATCATTCATATCAACATATCATATAATTAAAAAAACAGAAAATATAAATAAACAACTAAATTATATTAATTTTCTCTCGGTTGAATTATTTTCTTTTGCAGTATAATAGTAAGAGTAGTAGTTGGACTTATTCAATTTGGGGAATATGTTTAGGCTATGTGCTATATGATTTAGACAAGTTAATTTATGCTCTGGTAACCAGTTAAATCTTGTATCACAGGGATTTAGCGCAAGAAATATTTATTTCTTACTCATCCCATGTATTCCATGATGATGATAGATGAAACGGCAAAAAGGTATCTGTACCAGTGGTTACTCAGAGATCCAGGCTACTGGGTGAATTCTATGACATTCCCACGGCCTTGTGGTCCCTACTGGAGAGAAGAGAAAGCTGCAGGTATCACACCTGTTGTTCATTTTTTATTACATCTCTTTGGCCAGATTAGTCACGCAGATGTTATAAAATGTCACTTTTCTTTATTCCTAGAAAGAGAAAAATATTGCGACGATATGTCATTGGTTCCACAACACACAGAATATTTATTGGTGACACATTCTAAGACACAAGTAATCATTTAATAGAGTGCCTTAACCTGAGGTTTGAGATGCCTTCATGGCTGCTGGTCTCATGAGATGTGATATATTTCAAGATGACATCAAAGAATAACTGAATACTAGTTAATCATATGATCCTCTCATTAGAGATATAACAGTTGCTATTCATTGCAGCCATTTATTTTTCATCCAGTAGCTTCCCACATGAACAATACTATTTTGTATCTAGTAGGTTAAGATTTAATGGCAACAAGAATTCAGCAAAGCATTGCTACCTGGAATTTCTAATCTCTCTCTCTCTCTCTCATTATCTCTTACTGTCTCCTTTTCTCTAATTCTCTTTTTCTCATGTTGCCATTTACCTAAACATTTTTAAGAGAGGAAAAAGAAAGACACTAAAATAATAACGTAGTGGACTCAGAATGGTGATATATTTCTGATATAGTGAGAATTTCTGATCATTTTCAGTATCTTACATATGTATGAAAAATTAATATTATTTTTAATTCAGAAAAATCAATAAAATAAATTTTAGATGTTTCTGTTTAATTTACAAAAAAATATAACAAAGAAAATGGTTTTCAGACTATCAGTAACAAATCATCAGCAATTTGAGGTGAAAGTATACCAGTATATGTATCACCAATGTGAGTTTCATGCATACTGTGTTGACAGAGACAAAACAACATGTGCTGACAATTCCTTTTCCTTGGCATTGAAAAAAGTCAGGTTGCTTAGTTTTTACATGTGATAATCTGGCAACCGGGGTGTTCTAGTTTGCTAGCTGACAGAATGTAATATACCAGAAACAGAATGGCTTTTAAAAAGGGGAATTTAATAAATTGCTAGTTTACAGTTCTAAGGCCGAGAAAATGTCCCAATTAAAACAAGTCTATAGAAATGTCCAATCTACGGCATCCAGGGGGCGATACCTTGGTTCAAGAAGGCTGATGAAGTTCAGGGTTCCTCTCTCATCTGGAAGGGCACATGGAAAACATGGCGTCATCTGCTAGCTTCTTCTCCAGGCTTCCTGTTTCATGAAGTTCCCCAGAAGGCATTCCCCTTCTTCATCTCCAAAGCGCTGGCTGATGGACTCTCTGCTTCGTGGTGCTGCAGCATTCCCTGCTCTCTCTGCATCTCTCATTCTCCAAAATGTTTCCTCTTTTATAGGACTCCAGAAACTTTTCAAGACCCACCCAAATGGATGGAGACAAGTTGTCCCCTAATCCAGTTTAACAACCACTCTTGACTAAATCACACCTCCAGGGAGGTGATCTGATTACAGTTTCAAACACACAGTATTGGATAGGGATTATTCTGCCTTTACGTAATGGGATTTTGATTAAAACATGGCTTTTACAGGGTCCATACATCCTTTCAAACCAGCACAAGGGATATCAGCAAACTAAAGACTAACTTTTTTTTTTTTAACTTTAAAATAAGTGATTGGAATACATTAGGAGTCAAGAATATAAGGTTTAGTTTTAAAACTTGGGTGAAATTTAAATGAAATGAATTATTAAAAACTTTGTCCTAAAAATATGAATACATGTGGCATCTTACAAATGCATGATAAAATAAGAAAAGTACCTTTCTTTTTTAAAGCAGATGTCACATGTAAACAACTGGCTATTAGGTTCACAGGATTGTTAACAATATATATTTTTTGTATTAAAACTGCTGTAAATGAAATATTTTGAGCTATTTTATAATGATTCAGTTTAATAGAGTTGCCAGATCTATAAATTAATTAATCAGATCAATGCAATGGTACATTTGGTCTTTGTTTGATAAGCATAGGTAAAAATACAAAAGCATTTAAAGTACAAAAATTAGCAAAGACCAAGGCTCATCTTCCATTAGCTAGCATGTTTTGTCGACAAAGCAGTGAATGTATATAAATAAATACAATAAAATAAAAGAATCCATGACCACAGTGCTTGGCTCAATGACATTTTCATATACTCTGATAATCCTAGAGAATTTTAGAATACCTATAGTTTTTATTAGATCAAGAATTATATTACCTGAAAAACTTTTGCAAACTTTTCAAGTCATTTTCTCTCTCTGTCTCTCTCTCATATCAAACACACACACAAACACACATACAAGCAAATGTACATTTTTAGTAAATCAATGAGTCCCACTGCTGTTTGCATTAACACATTAGGAAATACATTTTGTTTTTGTATGACTCTCCCTTTCAAAGGCAACACTAACTACCTTTGAAGATATTGAGTTCCAAATAAATAATATATGACAATTATGCATCATATAACAATATAATAATCAGCCTTAGAGAGTCATGACTCACAGATCAAAAATTGTAAGGATGACTCTTAAAATGAAGATTGAGTTTGCAGTCATGGGGAGTAAAAATGGGAATGGAGTAGAAAAGAGTGTTCTAGCAGCCAAAGTAAAAAGAAAATGGAACTCAATACCCTAGTACCTACCCAAGCTTGAATTTTGACACTTGAAAATGCTGCCCAATTTTGTAACCCATGAACCTTTGCTATTTAGGTTTTCACCTTTAAAGCAAAGATAATTAAAAATAAACTCTCAAATCCTAGCTGCACTATGGCTATTTAGCGGCTGTATTTGTATCATTTTATAGTTAAAAAGTCATAATCTTTCAATGGCTATTATTGTTGCCCATGGCAGATCTTTGGAAACATGAATTATAAATTTCAAAGTTAATAAATGAAATCTATTAAGAAAAGCACAGACTGAATCTAATCGATTCATTTAAGAAACAGTGAATCATGAAAGAAAAACAGGAATCTAAATTTCTTACCTTTTTAAATCTCTTTAGTCCTTTTGGCATTTTTTAATATATTTGATCTTCAATACAAACAGTAGATGTCATTTTTTAAATGATTATAAAAAAGTTTTTTTTAAGGATATCATTTTAAAACTAAATAATATATAAAGACTGTGATTACTCTGTACATGAATATTGAAACACTCTTGCTTATGCCAATAACCAAATAATTTTAACATATACACAGGCTGTTATAAAGAAAAGCATATAAAAACAAGGTACAAAGACAAGCTCTTTTCCTAGAAAAAGAGAATTCACATGTCTTCTAGTATATGACACCCCTCCCCTCTCCACTTCGATATTAATACCTTTTCAGACCACAGAATAAGTCATCTGTCACTGTGCTAAACCACGCAGCCTAATTGAAAAGAAATACAAGTCATCTAAAGCCCAAGTGAAAAATTCTGAAAATGCAATCTGTCATACTTTTTTTCTAATGCTATTTTAAAGAGGTATTAAAGCAAAGGTGAGAAGCGTCTTATTTCTCTTGTGGTGTCATTTAAATCCCTAACCACCAACTGGTAATTTTGGTCCTATAACTAGAAAAAACACTCAAGGTCCAGTTTCATTTATGTCTGCATGAAGAATAATTTTCCTATCATAAATTAATCATCTGCAAATGATTTTTAAAATATGATTTATGCAAAAGCAAATCCCAGTTCCTAGAATCACCTGCATTTGTGGTTGTTTTGCCTCAGCCAGAAGAGATCAGTGAGCTGTTTCGAAATAGCAACATGAACTGCAGCTCGGATTAAGGAATCTTCTGAAGCATAACATACCATGAAAGATTTCATAAAAAATTTTATAGGACTCATGGGCATTATTGACATATTTCTCCTGCTTTTTAGATATGATTCTATCCAGCAGGAGATCTAATTTGTAATGAACTCTTTATTTAAATGTAATAAAATACACCATTAAATTAGGGGAGGCCCCAAATGCTTTCCCATTAATATAGTTCTGTGAAGGGAATATTTGCTGTGAAATATTTTGAAATGGTTTTTAGATTATTACATAAAACTAAAACTTTAAATAAAGAAACAAGATAGATATAATTTTTAGACTGCATACAATTTTTTTAATTTGAAATTCAGTAGTTTTTGTACACACCTAGTTTTAAGATAATTTTCTTAAAATTATAAATGCTATTTCTTTTGTTATACTGCACCACCTCTGCAAAACCACTATTTCCAAAAGTAAATACTGTATTAGGGGTCTAATTCTCAAAAAAAAAAAAAAGAACAAAATTTCTTCAGCCCTTTAAAATAAATATTTACTATATAATCTTTCAATAGCAACATGATATGGTCATTTAAATTTTCAAAATTATTTAGTAAGTCTCTTTGTAAATGAAGGAAACAATGCATTAGGACAAAATGGAGGGCAGGATTTCAGGCAGGAATTTGAAAGAATATCTTTTGTCTCTTTGAAGAATTGGTGTATGCAATTTTCAATCTCCACCATACATCAAAATTACTAAAGGAGATAGTAGAAACCATCAGATTAGTTCTTGGACTTTAGTCCCAGATATTCTGATTCTGGTTACTTAGGTGGGGCTTGGAGAGCTGCACTTCTAAAGAAAAGCCCAGAAGTTTCCAATACATGGTGAGTGTTGTTAACGATCGCTCTAAACACTGGGAGAAACCCAAATGAATACACAAATGAGATCAGAGGCCCTACTTGAGGGCTATAGTTACATTGTCTACATTCATCATTTTTCTTTGCTGATGAAATTAAGATACATACCATATCAATATTAACAAATTTCTTTTAATTTAACTGTCACACAAAAATTATCAAATAAATTGTTTTAGCATGTTAGACATCAAGTGCATAATTGTTGAACTCTTTATTTTATGCATAGGTTGAAGTTTTAAAGCCATGTTCAGTCCATACAAGAGAAAAAATTTCTTCTATAACATGAGAGAAGCATCACTCCTACAAACTGACTTGAAATTTGCCTTAAGTTGCTCTTTTAGGAAAATTTTCTAAACACCTATTTTTCTCAGTTAACAGTTCTATCATGTTTCACAGCTGCTATGTGAAGAAGTACTTCAAAAGATCCAGCGTCTGCAATAGCAAATGAATACTTTAAAAAATTTACTGCGTCCTATATATCTAATACAAAATTTTCCATAAAATTCTAAATTCAATGAATTGATGGCTAAAATATTCATATAATATCCTATTTCAAAACCTAGCAAATTCAATATTATAAGGCTATGGGTAGCTAATATACATTTATGTGTTTAGGCCTTAGTACTGAATGTTATTTTCTACAAAAGCGATTCCCAGATTCACTGCAGCTCATACCTACTAGGTAATTAATGTTTTAATAATGTTCTTCTCTACATCCTCCTATGCTGTGCCTGTTTCTTCTATTTCTTTATCACTGGCCCTGTCCACCTCTTCATCACAGTTATCTTCTTAAAAGCTTTCATTTATGAAGTAGATTACTAATCATGGGACTAGATTCTTATTGAAAATGTACTCCAATTTTTAATCAACAATTGTGAAACCAGAAGAATCATATAGTAACATCCCATCATCAGGAGTTTCAGGAATACCAAAGCAGTTAATGGAAGAACTTTAGAGCATCCTTTTGTTATTCTTGCTGCTTAATGATTTTCATAGTGCAATCTTTTGATTGTTGTCTATCTCTCTGTCACCTGATGCTGTCTGTTACACTTGGACCATGACAAAAGTAGGAATCAGAATGGATTTCATTTGCTGCTTTATTCACCAACTCATTTGGGAAATAACTCATTGAATTCAAAGAGAAACTCTGTTGTGAAACACATAAACTGGGAAACATTTGAGAAGTTTATTTTTTGACATCTTTCAAAGAGTTTCAGAAAAGGTTGGCTATATTGCTGAAGCACAAACATAAAGATCTTAACATTCTTAAAATGACAGCTAACACTTAGCCATTTCATGAGCGTCTTTTATTCTTCTGAGCCTTGCAGTTTCTCAGAGATGGTCTACCAAACAATTTCCATTTACTTTCATCTTCTCTAGACTCACAAGCTGCATAGGTTAATACCTATTTTCAAGTAGATTTTCATAAAGCCCAGTGTCTCCTTTTTAGTATAATGAACTTTTTAGAGTATTTGGCTTCTATTTGCACAATTTTTTATTTGCAGGTATTTTGAAGGCATTAATTTATAGTTTGACATTTTTTTTTTTTTTACATGGGCAGGCACTGGGAATCGAGCCCGGTTCCTCTGGCATGGCAGGCAAGCATTCTTGCCTGCTGAGCCACCATGGCCCACCCAGTCTGACAACTTTTATCACGTGCTGCATGAAGCCTGCAGATGCTCTGAGTGTACGGGCACATCTGTCTAGAGAAGTTTTCAAAAACTGAAGATACCTCCTCCTTTTAAACTTGCTATTTTCTCTATTTCTCAACCTCCTCCATGCAGAACCAATTTCTTCCTTTTCTGCAGCATCTTCTACTTGTGTCACTGGCATATTACACAGACTCCTGGGTTAGAGGCTCTTTTTTCATTTTCAGCATCATAGTTATATTCCTCATCATTATGTTTAAAGCCAAAATGCCCAAATATCCTCAACCACATGATTAGAATAGATATATACATTGAGAATGAATAGTGAAAGATGATCTCCATTCCACACTCTGTCTCTGTGCCAAATTGTCTGCCACCTCATCAGCATATTCGTCTTCTTCATATGAATTGATTTTACTTCCTTAGACTCATTGCTAATGCTTTCAGCTTCCTCAGTATGATGATTAACTCATTTGCTATCTTTCCTTTCTTTAACAGACCCTCATCATTGCCAGTTATCCCTACATCGGCTGTCTCCCTATCTCTTCATCCTGCATATTGGCCTCATTAGCTAAGTTTATTGGTCAAATTTGGTCAATGTTTCGTCACCTAATCAGACACATTAAAGGAATTCTCAATACTTCTACACTTGCTAAGTTTGATTTCTCTAATAGTGATAGTATAGGAGCCGGCGACTGCTATTGAGGTAAGAACAGTGGGCGCTGGCAGTGGTACCAATGTGGCAAAGACAGATGCAATGCCAGCTACTGTTGTCTTGATCAAAACTGCTTCATATTCAGCGACAGTAGCTGAGGGCAACAAGGCTAATTTATGCCCTTGCTTGAAACTGGTTTACTGAATACAGGAAATGGTTTGGTTGAATGGCCAACTAAAGGTATTTTGCCTAAGAAGAATCCAAAACATTAGGAAACTTTCCACTTTCTGCCCAGTATGATTTTCTTCCTAAATCATAACTTTTGTGGATATGGATATCTAGCCATATAAATATACAATAAAAGATGCTGATTGCTGATGGTACTCTTTGCTAAAGTATATATTCTACTCTAAACTCATACACAACCTGCATTCCAAAACTTTGTCATAGACTGTATTTCATTATGTACTGGGTTTCTAAATTTCAAGAAAAGTTTTAATTTGGCCATAATAATATTAGAAATATTTGTGTCCTATAGGATTCACTATTTATTCATTTGGATTGATATTCTAAAGCTACATAATAGCAAAACTATGAGGTAAGTTGATAAATGCTTTGTATCTTATTAATCCAAGGAATTGAGGAAGAGACAAAAATTAAAATGAGGTAAATAATTATAATAGTACTGCAGACAAGGAAATGTGACTCTTCATGTATCAGAAATGAAAATGAATGACTTGGACCTATGAGTGTTTTAGAGTAGGGTGCATCCTCACAGGTTATAACAAATGTTTGGAATAGTGAATTAGATATCTTTGATTTATGTAGTTAATTGAGATTTAAACAGATGTGCTGTACTAATCCAGACTTTTGGAACAGATGAAAACAAGATCTCACCTTTTGTTCTGAAGTCAACCTTATAAATGTGAGTGTGCAGATTTCTGCATATCAGACTCTTTCTGGGTATAGGCACTTTCTGTGGCCTTGGTGCTCTCTCATCTTGGTCTCTGAGGCCTTGTGTCTCAGAGCAGGGGGAAACCTTATTAGCTGTCCTCACTACATTTTTTCACGTATTTCAATTTACCTAACTGTCTGCTGTCCACAAAGCCACATACATGCCTTGTGAAAAGGAGATAGAGGGTTGTGGTAGTCTCCATCTGCTGCTCCAAAATTCTGCACTGTCATCTGAGCTGCATCCTTCCAGTGTTTTTTTCTGTTTGCTCTCTCCATTCACAGGTGTCAGACATTCTTTGGGATCTAAAAGTTTCCCTGCCTACTGCTTGTCAGCTTGTCAATCCTTTTTTTTTTTTTTTTTTTTTTTTTTTTTTTTTTTTTACTTTTTTGGCATGGGAAGACACTGGGAATCGAACCCACGTCTCTGGCATGGCAGGTGAGAATTCTGCCCCTGAGCCACTGTTGCACCACCCTCAATCCATTTTTGATCAATGAATCTCTTGCATGTATAAGACTATCTTGGTTTCTGCTTCTCAAAGGACCCAAACTGACACAATTGGGAAGCCAGATTCATGCATAATACCACTTTCCCAGAATCTTTACAATTGCCGTAATGTTACATAATACATTATGACAAATTAGGGTTTATTCCAGGAAAGCAAGAAATCTGCTAATGTAATCCATTTTAGCAACAAAGTAAAAGAGTTCAGCATTTATTGATATATGCCCATATCAATAAATGCTGAAAATGCATTTGACAACATTAGAATGGCCATTTCTAATAAAAAACACTAAGTAGAAAGAAGTGGCAAAAATATATTTATTAAAGATAACAATGAATGTTATCCTAAAAAGCAAATCATTGAAAGCAGTCCAATTAAAACATGAATTTGACATGGATACTTGCTGTGACTTTTAATATCTGTGGGTATCTTCAAAGTTATTCAGTGGAAATGCCTACAGAATTATTTAAGGGATACAAGGTAAGTTACAGAATTTTAGTATGATGTGACAATTGTGTAGATAATCATCTTTCTCCTTCCTTTTCTTGATACCATGTAAAGTAACAAGAAAAATAAAAAAGAATTTTAGTTTCCATGTTTATTGAAATTTGGAGTCAGGTGTGATTCCCAGATTGTAGAGAACAAGGGCTGCTGAAATCAATTGAATCTGTGTATATGCCATTTACATTTGACTGTTATTCAGTTAGCCCAGAGGTAGTAGGTCCTAGGGTACACAACAAAAAATACACTTCCCACAGGTAAGGGAACCTTCCTGAGAGGTAAACATTATGTTTTTTATTTCTAATAACAGGATCAATAATAGTAATGGGTTGAGAGTAGGTACAATCTGTTCCCACAAAGATGGAGACAGGTGGTATAGAGAGGGTCCAAGGACCTCAACAGAAAAGAATTTCTGAGTATCAGAAAATACTTGTCTTGAATTTAATGTATTGCACATGAAAGGAAGAATCCCACTTTTTTTTTTTTAATTTGCATATGGGCAGGAGGCACCAGGGATCGAACTCCAGACCTCCAGCACAGCAGGTAGGAGCTCTGCCTGCTGAGCCACAGCAGCCGCCCAGAATCTCACTTTTTAAACAGCTTTAAATAAAACTAAAAGCTCCGTGGATGACAGCAAATGCTCTCTAAATTCAGCTTTCTTCAAAGAAACATGGGAGAGGGAGTTTTGAAGAATCATGCAGAGAAGACACATTTGTAGGAAGCCATCTGTCTCTAGGACAGAAAAATAATGAAGAACCTTTGGATTTTTAAGCCCATAAATACACCCTGGCCTCTCCGTCCCAAACGAGAAAGCCCTGCAGATAGTTTAATAAGAACCAATCAGTTCATTAATGACTAATAGTATAATAAATATGAAAATATTATTATAATATTACTATTAGAATCATTTGAGAAAAGGAAATAAAATTTTCCTATTGCCCATTGATTCTTTCAGTAGAAAAAGTTTTTCAGAGACAGTGGTAAGCAAATATTCTGTCATGACTTAACACACACACACACACACATACACACCACACTTAAAACTGAAATCACTCTTACAAAGGAAAATAAAGCAGCAGTGCAAAAAGTCAAGGAAGAGCTAGTGAAAAAATGCGAGGAGATGACAAATGAACTGATAGTACCTACTTAAAAATGGAAGAAAAAATAAAGCCATCTGTGCCAGTTTGAAAGGATTTATGTACCCTAGAAAAGCCATGCTTTAATTCCAATCCATCTTGTGGGAGCAACGGTTTCTTCTAGTCCTTAATCAGCACAATAGGGAGGAAACTTGATTAGATTACCGCCACAGAAATGTGACTCAATCAACTGTGGGTATTAAACTTGATTAATTGGAGACATGTCTCCAGCCATTTTCTGTGAGTCTTGATCAGTCTGCTGGGATCCTGTAAAAGTGGAGATTTTCTTTTTTTTTTTTTGAGAAAATGTCTTTGAGAATGACTAAAAAGCCACAGCAGAGCAGAGAAGAGCCATGAGGTCGAGAGAGCCCCAGAGTCCACCGACCTTTGGAGATTCTGAAAGAGCAGAGAAGGATGACAGAATGCTGCAGAACCACAAAGCAGAGTTCACCAGCCAGTGACTTTTGGAGATGAAGAAGGAAAACACCTCCCAGGGAGCTCCAGTAGCAGGAAGCCTGGAGAGGAAGTTAGCAGATGCTGTGCTCGCCATGTACCTTTCTAATCGAGAAAGAAACCATGGACTTCATCAGCCTTCTTGAACCAAGGTATCTCTCACTGTATGCCTTAGACTGGACATTGCTATAGACTTGTTTTAATTGGGACATTTTCTTGGCCTTAGGACTGTAAACTAGCAACTTATTAAATTCCCCTTTTTAAAAGACATTCTGTTTCTGTTATCACATTCTGGCAGCTAGGAAACTAGAACATCATCAAAGGGATAAGGAAAAAAATTAGGTCCAGACACAAGGGCAAATCTCTCACAGGAACCTGAGTACTGACTTGGAAAATAGAAATGAGAAAAGTGACTAAAACAGAGACAAAATGGATTTGACAAAAATTTAAAAAATAATACATTTTGGAAGAAACTTGGGGGAAAACACATTCCATATTTTGTTGGTAGTAGTTCAAATTGCTGCCAAAGCTATGTACCCCAATATTATAATATGTAATACCTAGTATATTACAAAAGAGTATACAGTGTGCAAAAAACAATTTGCTTCTGAGAATTTAATATACACATGTACTTTCATGTGTTTTGTTCATTAAGACATTGTTTGCAATGACAAAACAGTGAAATCCAACTGATTAAATGGATTAAATAAATTGATTATATCTGCATACATTAGAAAATTATATGGCTCTTAGAAGGATTGATGAATGTGTCTATGCTCTGAAATAGAAAATCCCCTCACCAAATATATATACACACACACACACACACACACGCACACTTTTTTTCTTTTTATTTGCATGGACAGGCACTGGACCAATATTTTTAAGTGAAAAAAAAAGAAGGTGATAAAGATGATATGTAATCGTTACTTTTTACTTTTTCTGGAAAATATGGAGGGAATCAAAATCTATATACTTATTTACTTGTTCATATATAAAGAAACTATGTGCAGATTCATGCAAATATATGGAGTCACGGAGACAGTCAATTTGTTAGAAATGTGACCAGAATAAATGTTCATTATTTACCATTTTTAATTGTTAACTCATATGATGGCTTTATGTATTTAAAGAGAAGCTAATCGACAGTACCAAAGCTAACAAAATGCAGAAGGGATAATCCAGGGCCTTTTAAATAGTGAAGGAAATAACTTGCATTTTGAATATAAATGGACTTTATGCAGAAAATATAGCTGAAAAAAGTGGATGAAAACTGAGGAAAAACTATAGGAATTTTGGATCGTTTCATTTATCTATTTCTCCAACAAATATTTGATATGGGCAGATACTGTTTAAAGGCTCCAGTCATTAAATGTTTTGGTGATTGGGAAGGAAAATTCAAGAATGACATAAAAGATACTAATGTAAACTATTGGGAAAATAAAAGTGCCATATGCTGATGAGAAATGTTGGTGTGGGATGAAACTTGAAGAGGGAGTTTCGGTTTGAAAATTTACCTTTGTGATATCTTTTTGTCATTGAGATGGAAATGCCATGGGAAGACCTACCTATGTTAGTATAGGCTTTTTTAAAAAAATAGCTATTTCATCTGATTAACTTTCCAGATATTTGCCTCTGAATCAATGCTGAAATACATTATATTTCTCTACTAAAAGAGTCAACATTTTAAAAACGATAAGTCTATTCCTAATCAAGCCATAAATATAATTCAGCCCTAACCCAAATCTCAGAATATTTTAGTATAATTCTAGTTTATTCTAAAGTTAATCTGAGCAGAAAAAAAAAGTGTAGAAATTCCAAAAAATTGGAATTCTCATTCTAGCAGGTATCTAACTATTATACAATTACATTTTTTAAAGCACTTGGGGATTGGTGCAGTAATTGACAAAGAATAATTTAATAATAATTTCAACTCACAATCCTTAGTCTAAGCAATGAATCTTTTCCTTGAAATTCTTCTTGGTGAAATTGCCTTTTCTGGGAAAACTGTCAACATTTCCAACTTTGTATCATTGTACAACTTCATTTTGGCTGGGACTACCTACTGCGCTGAGGGTGTAACTCTAACACAGTATCAGGTTTCTTCTTGCTATAGCTAGTGGCATTGGACATGAATTTTGTAATCCTACAGTGATGCTGCTTCCAAATAGTGCTGCTCAACACCTGTGAAACTGTGAAATGGACTCTGAAACTGGCTCTGAATAATGGATGCTTCATGGTTCCTTTATTGCTTCCACATTGCGTCCTTTGCTTAGAAGGTATTAGTGGATCTCAACAGATTATCTCATACATTCTGTCTGATCCTTTACTACAGTATTATTTTCCAGAAATTCCTGGAGAATTGTACGATGTGGGTGAGAATATTAAATAACCAATATGAATCCAGATTTTATATTGTTTTAATATTCCATTAGCTATGTTATTACAATTTTTGGTGGGGTAAAAATTGTCTGTCTTCATATCCCAGATCAGTGGGATATTTTTCCTTATACCTTTAAAACCCACCACCTAAAAGAAGCTAAAATAAAAGAAGAAAAACAAAATAAAAATCAATAGCCATCAAACAAGGAAATCTTTTCATTTTCTACAATTTTTATGATGTCACTTTGTCCTTTGAAATAAAGTGCACAAGAATTTAGGTAAATATATGGCTAAATTCCCCTTAAAATTAGTTAGTCTTTTAATAAATAGGCCTCATAAGACATTTGAAAAAGTACAGCATTTTATTTTATTATGGATCATAATATATGCAGAGAAATATATATATAATTAATGTACATGTTAATGAAATTATTATAAATTATACATGCACATAACCACTTCCAGTCTAGAAATAAAGTATCACCAGTACGTTTCCGTTACAAATCATGATCCTCTCAGATTTTCCTGACTTTTATAATTATCACACCTTGCATATATTTACACTTATACCATCGACCTATGTATCCTTAATTGTGATAGTTTTATTGTCAATTTTTGAACTTTGTATCAATGGAATTTTGCATTAAATTTCTTGTAGTACACGTCCTCTTGTAATGAGAATGCTCTCAAATTTGCTAGTCTAGAAAATATTTTTAACTTTGAGGAATATACTTAGTTAACAGAAATCTAGATTTTTTTTCCCTTTTTATTCGTTTGATAGTGTGTTTCATTATTTCTGGCTTCCTTTGTTACTAATGAATTGCCAGCCATTATTTTTGCTGTTATTTCCTGCATTTACCTTTTTTGTTTGTTTTTGCATGGGCAGGCACTGGGAATTGAACCTGGGTCTCCAGCAAGTTTCCTGCATTTAATATGCCCTCCCCTCAGCTGTTTTTAAAAATTTCTCTTTGTATTGGTTTGTAAAGCCATGCTTTCTTCCCTAATCCAGTCTTGTGGGGGGCAGACTTATTGTTTAGGGTGTGAACTTTGATTGGATTGTTTCCACAAAGATACGACTGACCCAGTTGTGGGTGCAAACTTTTGATTTGATGGAGATGTGACCCTACCCGTAAAAGGTGGGCTTTCATTAGTTTACTGGAATTCTTTAAAAATGGAAACCTTCTGGAGGAAGTTCAGATGCTTGGAGAACAGTTGCTAGGAAGCCAACAGAGGCCACCACTGTTTGGAAATGCAGAAGCCCCAGGAGATACCAGAAGCTGAGAGAGCCATCAGAAATGTGACAGGAATACAGACATTTGGAGTGCCAAAGGAGATGCTTGGTATCCAACAAAGAGAGCAGACACCTAGACATGGACATTTAGACATATAGTGCCCGGCAGACGTTGTCATGTACCTTCCCATGAGATGCTAAGCAAGCCAGAAGGAGCCAGAGGACCCATGGCGGCTGAGAGAGCCATTTCTGAAAGCAGAAGTCAGGAGAGGATGCAGACACCAGCCACATGCCTCCCCATGCTGTGGGAAGACATTGGCCTATCTTGTTTCAAGGTATATCTCTCTGGATGCCTTATTTTGGACCTTAGAACTATAAACTTGTAACTTAATAAATACCTGTTATAAAAGCCAACCCATTTTGGGTATACTACATTCCAGCAGCATTAGAAAACTAAAATATTTTGGTTTTCAGAAGTTTTCCTGTGATGTGTCTAGGCCTGATTTTGTTTATTTAAATGTGTCAAACTCCCTGGATCTGTTGACGGATGTCTTTCATCAGTTTTGGAACCACCTCTATCATTATGTCCTCAAATATTTCTTCTTTTATTCTTCTTCATTTCTAGAATTCCAGTAAGTGTATTAAAATATTTGATATTTCCTCACAGGTCATGGACCATCTTAACAGTAATTTATTTTCAATTTTTTCTCATCATATTACTATTTGAATGATATGTATTATTCTGTCTTCAAGATCACTTATACTTTCATCTGTTCAGCCCATATCAGTGAATGATTTCTTCAGTTCTGATAATGTATTATATCATTCCATTTGTTTTTTGGGTGTCGTTCTTTTTAGAGTTTCCAATTTTGTCTAAAATTCTATGTTTATTCATGAATTTTCCCCCATTTCACTAAATAACTATCTAACTTATAAGATATATTTTAAAGCTTAATCTGTGAATTCCAGTGTACTGTCATTCATATGTTCACTTATATTAATGGTTTTCCCCTTAATTATGGTTCAAATATTTCTACTTCTTTCCATTTATAATAATTTTATTGCATGCTAGACAGTTTTTGGAAAGAGTATATATATTGAAATGAGCAATATTTATCC
This sequence comes from Myrmecophaga tridactyla, assembly GCA_004026745.1. Classification (NCBI taxonomy): domain Eukaryota; kingdom Metazoa; phylum Chordata; class Mammalia; order Pilosa; family Myrmecophagidae; genus Myrmecophaga; species Myrmecophaga tridactyla. The sequence goes on from PVIY010020495.1 coordinate 35,951, forward strand.
CCCAAAAGAATATGTCTCCATATTTGTCAAGCCATTAGTGTGGAGGCTGCTGAATCAATATACTCTAGAAATTTGATCTGATTTAAACTTTTCACATAAAGTGGATTAAAATATTTTAAAGTCAGGCTCAAGGTAATGTGTACTTCAGGTCTTAGAAATTGAGCCTACTGCTGCCTGGTCACCAGATATTGGGCCACTGTCTCTTTCTCTCCACTCTATCTCCAGGCTTCTCCCCAGCTTTCTATGCCTAGGGGTGCCTTTCACTGCAATGACTCCTTGCTCAACCCTGGCGGAGGAGCTACTGCACGCTCAGGTGATTTGTGTTTATGGCATCTCTTTTCATCTTCCAGCCCTACTGGTCCTCAGCGTGCTGCCATTATATTCTTGGTAAAGACCCCAAGAGGAATAAATGCCAGGTGTGTGCAGATTCTCTTTATGACTAGATTCAGAATTTTGAATCCATCATTTCATCTCATACACAGCTTTTAAAAATTTGGTAAAAACTCAACTAGCTTCTCCTTATTCTCATCTAAGGCAAATTCTCTTGCTTTTCATCCCAGGTATAAAATTTTCAAAGGGTTTCTCTTCCAGAAAGGGTTTTTTCTTTGTAGAGTTTAGGTGATTTAGTGCTCCTTCAAATCATTCAGTGATCACAGAGGTCTCTCGTGACAATTCAACCTAAAGTGGTTCCTCCTTCTCATCTCTCCTTACATAACAGTATTTCCTAAGTGAAATGTTATCTGGCATGTATGATACCTGCAATAAAAATGTCTGAACAAATAAATAAGAAAATAATATATAGTTTTGAGCTAGGGAACTTAATAATGAGAAAGAAAGGATAAAGGAATTTAGATTTAACTTTCAAACTCACGAAATGATGCTGTTGGAAGAAACCACCAATTTTAAATTAAAAGTAAGTTCAAAATAAGATATAGCAGTAACATGTATTAAAAATAAAAGAAGTTTGGGATTAAAAAAAAAAGAATTATATGGATAGTGGAAGGCAAAACAATGGCCTCTCAAAAATGCCCACATTCTAATCGCCAGAACTTTAAGTTACCTTAAATCACAAAACAGATTTTGTAGATGTCATTAAGTTGAGGATATTAAAATTGCAAGACTATCCTGCATTATCCAGTGTGCTCTTTGTGATCACAAGGGTCCTTAAAAGATGGAAGAGAAAGACGGAAGAGTCCTAGAAGGAGAGGAGACAATGGAAACATAGATCAAAGTACTGTGATTGCTGACAGAGAATGAAGTCATGAACTAAGGAATGCAGGTAGGTACTTTAAAAGAATATTAAAAATAAAAAAATAATGTTTTTAGTGAAGTTCATATTTAACATATTATCATAGATATTCAGTCTTCCATAAAATAAAATTTTGGCAATCTGATTTATGAGTGTTCTTGATTATACCTTTTGTTTATTTATGTAATATTAACATTCTGGCTTATTCTATCTTGTTTGGTATCTATGTATTGAAATAGAACATTGTTCATGCTTTCAGAGTATAAAAAATGTTAGAGAAGGATTTTTAAACACAAAGTAATACTTCCTTGCCCCTGGGATGTTATTACCAAAATGAGCTTTCTGGAGACTATAGACACCAGTTAAACTTTTCTGAGGTAACTCTTTCCTTGTTTTTGTTTCAAAGGGTGACTCTGTTGATTTCCAGACAGCATTCTAGAACAGAGAATTTACTGAAGGAAATTAACTCTTAAAACAAGGATGCTTTAGAAAAGAGGTGCCTTTTTCTGTGTGTTACCCCAAACAACTTCAGAACCAAAATTAATATAAAAAATAATATTTTTATTTGGTTAATTATTTATTACCTGGTTTCCCCCATTGATAGACAAAACTGACACTTGTATATTTATTTGCTATATCCCTGATGAGCTAAATTGAATCTTATTGAAATAGCTTCTCCTGATGTCAAATAAGATTGCATAATTTTTAAAAATTGAGATGGAAATGTTATTTTCTGTTCTAGGACTTGAATCTCTGCTGTGTTATTTCTTAATTTTCAATTTCTTGCTCCCAACAAGTACAGCGGAAACAAAATTACATGGCTAAAGGAAGCTTTTGAAGCTATGTTTATGAAATATTTTTTGAATATCTTCTTACTAAAAAGCACCTTTTCAGGTGGCTGCATTCAAGCTATTCTAAAGCTATGTGTAAACAGTTTAAGTTATCCTTATATTCTGATATAATACTAAGATCAAGAATTGTGTTACATCATATATTTAGCACAAAACAAGGTCCCAAAGATATATAATTTATCTAGAAAATCTAATACATTCTTATTTTAATTTAAAGAAAAATAGAAACAATATTGACTGCAGTTCTAAAATCACAAGGGGACATTCTTCTTTTTAAATGAACCAATATGTCTTGGTATTTTGAGAAAATAATTAACATCATTCTCTAACTATTACTACAATCTAATAATTTAAATACATAAACTATATATGAATTGAATATTGTGAAGAACCAACATAACCAATATCAAAACACTTCCAATTACGTTTTTGTTTATTTTTGCATGGGCAGGCACCCAATTATGGTTTAAAAAGAAACAGATATTAATAATTTTTATGATGGCCTTTCAGTTCAATGACCATATGCTTAATACCTATATAAAAGGTAATGTTGGTCATGAAAAGTCCATTAATTTCTCTAGACACGGGCCCCTTATGTAAGTTGATTAATGTAGATTAGAATAATGTTTTACAAATGTTAACCACCTAGGCATCCTGTTTAAATTCAAATTCTGATTCACTAGTTCTTGGTTGGGGCTTAAGAGTCTGCTTTTCTAGCAAGTCTTCAGGTAATCCCAGTGGTCTTGGTACAAAGGCCATGCTTTTAGTAACAAGTGTTCCAGATCTACAGGAGATAACCACTTAGCAGAATAAGGTCAATATATGGCAGAATGGAGCTTTAATAATGGAGGTGAAAATAAATTTGTTTACTATATGAAAGGTTTGAATTGTTTCATATTTAGGCACAACAAAACTTTACATAGACAAAAAAAATTTAATTTTGAGATTAACACTGAAAGATGGGTGAAGTTTCAGGATACAGAGGCTAGAGGAATGAGTCATATTTGGAAAAGGAAGAAAGAATAATCAGAGTGAGTAAGAAAACTACAAGGAATTTAGGGAGACTGACCTGTGGTGGCCTGAGTTTAAAATGTCTGTTGGAGTGTAGGGAAAAAAAGGATAATTTCCTTTGCACCAGGTTTTAAGTCAGTCTTGCAGGCCAGTGTAAGAAATGTAAAATAATAATTTAGTCCATTTCATATTGTAACTTTAGTTTTATTTATGCAATATTTTTAAAATAAGTGGACATAAAATTCAATATAATAACATTTGTCTGCTCTGTATAATATTTCCCAGAAAAGAGCTTGTGCTAGCTTCATAATGTATGAACACAAATTTTAAATTCTCTCAATTCTTTGAGACTAAATGTCTCCTTTCAAACAAATAGATTTATAGTTATTTTTACTAAACTGAAAAGAAATACATAGTTATAATCTAACTACAAGCATATTTTTAAAAATCATTATAATACACTAAATGTAAGGAGGAATTAAAGGAAAACAGGTTGTATTTCATTTGTAAATGTCTGCACTTCATTAAAATAAAGGATAAATCAAGTACTGTTTGCTTGCATCTACATGTGGATTAACTCTAAATATAAAAGGTACAAATACAAACCAATAAAGCCATGTTTCCCTATCAATTCAAATACTATGAATGATGTTGCTACCTGTGATATAGCCAAGTAATTACCAATATTTGGTAGCATTCCCCACAAAATAAAGTGCAGTCTTCCCTCAATTTGCACAGTGTTTGAAGTCTTGGAAAATACTGTCTATATTAAAATGATGCACATGGCACTGTGCATTTATATATAAATCAGAGTTGGGTTTTAGGTGAAATAATGTACAGCTAGTTTTTCATTTACATTCATTACAAATAGGTACAGGATGAGAATATGTTCAGGATGTACAGGATGGGAAGCAATCTTTTGTTGGCAGTTGTACATTTTGGAGGACAGCCAGCGTGTCTGTTGTCTGGAGTACCACATTAGCTATTATGAAAACAAAAAGATCCTATCAATCTCAAACTTTCCTGATGGGGCCTCAAGTGGTGGGACCCACAAATCATCTTTTCAGTTCATTCTGTGAAATTATGTTAAAATGAATTCTGAATCAAATTGCCGACATAAGTTCACAAATGAGCAGTACCTATTTGTCAGAAATATAAGACTAAGAATATAAGGACTTTATTTCATTTAAAAGCAATTTAAAATAATTATATGTAAAAGCTTAAGCAAAATTTCCTTTCTTGGTGAGTTTTTTTAAAATATTTTTTTAATTGTGAAATATGGCATATATACAAAAAGCAATAAATTTGGTGTGCAGATCTCTGTTTGTGTCACTGCTTTCGGCTCTTTTGGGAATATACCGAGTAGTGGTATTACAAGGTTATAAGGCAACTCGATATTTAGTTTTCTGAGGAACTGCCAGACTGCCTTCCACAACAGCTGTACCATTATACATTCCCACCAGCAGTGCATAGGTGTCCCAATTTCTCCACATCCTCTCCAACATTTGTAGTTTCCTGTTGGTTTGATAGCATCCATTCTTATAGGTGTGAGGTGGTATCTTATTGTAGTCTTAATCTGAATTTCCCTTATAGCTAATGAGAATGAGTGTCTCTTCATATGCTTTTAAACCATCTGTATTTGCTCCCCAGAAAAATGTCTATTCATATCTTTAGCCCATTTTATAATTGGGTTTTCTGTTCCTTTGTTGCTGAGTTGTAAGATTTCTTTATGTATACAGGATATCAAACTTTTACCCAATGCGTGATTTCCAAACATTTTCTCCCATTGAGTTGGCTGCCTCTTCACCTTTCTGACAAAGTCTTTTGAGGCACAAAAGCATTTGATTTTGAGGAGTTTTCATTTATCTATTTTTCCTTTTTTGCTTATATTTGGGTGTAAAGTTTAGGAAGCTACCTCCTATTACTAGGTCTTGATGATGTTTTCCTACATTTTCTTCTAGGTGATTGATGATACTGGTTCTAATATTTAAGTGTTTGATCCAATTTGAGTTCATTTTTGTATGGGGTATAAAGTAAGGGTCCTCTTTCATTTTTCTGGCTATTGATATCCAGTTGTCCCATGCCCATTTGTTGAAAAATCTATTTTGTCCTTGTCAAAAATCAACTTACCATAGCTTTGGTAGTTTATTTCTGTGCTCTCAATTTGATTCCATTGATCAATACTTATATTTTTGTGCCAAGATCATGCTGTTTTAACCACTGTAGCTTTATAATAAGTTTTAAAATTGAGGACTGTTAGTCATCTCATTTTGTTCTTTTTTATGATGCTTTTAGCTGTTTAAGGCCTTTTTCCCTTCTAGATGAATTTGATCACTAGCTTTTTCAAGTCTTCAAAGTAGATTGATGGAATTTTGGTTGGTACTGAATTGAATTTGTAGATAAATTTGGGTAGAATTGACATCTTAACTACACTTTGCTTCCCTATCCATGAGCAGGGACTGTCTTTTCACCTATTTAGATCTTCCTTGATTCCTTTTAGCAACATTATTTAGTTCTCTGTGTATAAGTCCTTTACATCATTAGTTAAGTTCATTCCATTTACTTGCTTCTTTTTGTTGCATGCTTGTCTCATTCCTGATCTTAGGGGGAAAGCTTTCAGTCTCTCACCATTGAGTTTGATGCTGGCTGTGGATTTTTCATATACGTCCTTTATCATATTGAGGAAGTTACCATTGAATCCTACATTTTGAAGTGTTTTTATAAGAAAAGGTTGTTGTAGTTTGTCAAATGCTTTTTTCAGCATCAATTGAGATGATCATATGATTTTTCCCTTTCAATTTGGTAATGTGTTGTATTACATTAATTGATTTTCTTCTGTTCAGCCATCCTTATATTCTTGATATAAACCCCACTTGCTTATCATGTATAATTCTTTCAATGTGCTGTAGGATTCAATTTGCTAATATTTTCTTCAGAATTTTTGCACCTATGTTCATTAGGGAAATTGGTCTATAGTTTTCCTTTCTTGTAGCTTTTTTTTTTTTTTTACCCCATTTTGGTATTAAAATGATTTTAGCTTCCTAAAAGCAGTTGGATAATGCTCCATTCTCCTCAACTTTTTAAAAAAGTTTGAGCAGGATTGATATTAGTTCTTTGTGGAATGATTGGATAAAATTCCCCTGTGAAGCCATCTGGCCCTGGACTTTTCTTTGTAGAAAGATTTTTGATGACTACTTGAATCTCTTTACTTGTGATTGGTTTGTTGAAATCTTCTATTTCTTCTGGAGTCAGTGTAGCTTGTTTGTTTCCAGGAATTTGTCCATTTCATCTCAGTTATCTATTTGTTGGTGAATACCTGTTCATAGAATCCTTTTATGATTTGCATTATTATCTTCAGGGTCTGTGGTAATGATACCCCTTTCATTTCTGATTTTGTTTATTTGCATCTTCTCTTTTTTCTTTGTCAGCCTTGCTGGCAGCCCATCGATTTTATTGATTTTTCTCGAAAAACCAACTTGTGGTTTTATTGATTCTTTCTATTGTTCTTTTGTTCTCCCATTCATTTTACTCTGCTTTAATCTTTATTTCTCTTCTTCTATTTGTTTTGGGGTTAGTTTTCTTCCTTAGTCAAGTTCCTCCAGGTAAGCAGTTTAGTCCTCAAATTTTTGCTCTTTCTTCTTTTCAATATATGCATTTAGGGCAATAAACTTCCCTCTCATCACAGTCTTTTCTACATCCTGTAAGTTCAGATATTTTGTATTCTCATTTTCATTCCTCTCCAGATAGCTACTGATTTCTCTAGTACTTTCTTAGACATCAATCACTAAAAGAATGAAAGAGATCCTGTACCTTACATCCTATACAAAAATTAATTCTAAGTTAAATAAAGACCTAAAAGTAAGAGCCAGTACCATAAAACTTCTAGAAGAAAATGTAGTGAAATATCTTCAAGGTCTACTAATAGTAGGTATCTTCTTCAACTATACTCCTAAATCACAAACAGTGGGAAAAAAAAATAGACACATGGGAACTCCTTAAGCTCAATAGCTTCGATGCCTCAAAAGACTTTGTCAAAAAGGTGAAGGAGGACCTAACTCAATGGGAGAAAATACTTGGAAAGCCATATCAGATAAAGGCTTGCTATTCTGTGTACATAAAGAAATTATACAGTTCAACAAGAAAGAACAAAGAACCCAATTATAAAATGGGCAGAGTATATGAATAGACACTTCTCTGAAGAGCAAATGCAAATGGCTAAAAAGCAGATGAAGAGATGTTCATCTCCATTAGCTATCAGGGAAATGCAAATCAAGATGACAATGAAATATCAACTCACACCTGTAAGAATGGCTGCAATTAAACTAACAGAAAACTACAAATGTTGGAGAAAATGGAGCACTTATTCTCTGTTGGTGGGAATGTATAGTGGTGCAGCCACTTTGGAAAACTGGTGATTCCTCTGAAAACTAAATGTTGAGTTGCCCTATTACCCAGCAAACCAATACTCTGTATATACCCAGAAGACCTGAAAGCAGTGACATGAACAGGCACATTCAATTGATGTTCACAGTGGCACTGTTCACAATTGCTGGAAGATGGAAACCATCCAGAGGCCCATTAATGGTTGGGTGGATAAACAAAATATTGTATTTATGTATGATGGAATATTATGCAGCAGTAAGACACAATGAGGTCCCAAAGCATATGACAATATGGATGAAGCTTGAGGACATAATGCTGAGCAAAATGTTAGACACAGAAGCACACATACTGTATGATTTTGCTATTATGACTCTGGTACATGGAGGTTACACTGTAGAATAAAGTAGACCTAGAGATACACAGAAGTTAGAGATGAGAGAAAAGCTACCTAATGAGGTTGAACTTAAATGCTAAGGAACAGATAGAAGTGATTGTAACCAATTATTTGATTATAAGTGACATTGTCATATTGAAGTTGAATATG
>PVIY010020496.1:0-35558 GCA_004026745.1 Myrmecophaga tridactyla
GTGTCATATTTATACATCTACATTTGTAGCTACAACTTTATTTGTGTCTCTATCAATATAAATATATTAAACAATGTTTATATATACAAAATGTAGGTTAATTGCCCATTTCCTGTTACCACCAAAGTGAAGAAGTATATTTGCCCATGTATTTACTGTGTTTGTAGCCATTTATTGCTTTTGTAGATTTACGTCTCCATTTTTACTTATTTTATTTATATCTGAAGGATCCCCTTAATATTTCTTGTAGTGAAGTTCTGCTGGCTATAAAGAAGAAAGTTCTCAGAATCTTTTTCTGAATAATTTCATCTTCATTTATGATATTTTTTCCTGAGAAAACGCTAAACTGAAATTTTTTTGTCTCCCTCTCAGGACTCTGAAGATGTCATCAGTTATCCTCTGGCTTGCATAATTTCCAATAAAAATAGCTGCATTCTTATCTTCGCTCCTCCTTTTCTAATGTGCCTTTTCTTTCCTTTCTATTTAAAAACTTTTCTCCTTATTACTGCTTTCAGCAATTTGAGTATAATCTACCTTGGAGTGGTTTTATTGTGTTTATTTTATTGGATTTTTTTTTTTAGCACCTTGAAAGTCTGGGTGTATAGTTTCATTAAGTTTAGAAAATTTGATTTTCTATCCACTATTTCTTGACTATTTAATAATGTCCCATGGATCACTAGAGCAAGTCACTTTTTAAAATTTAGTCTTTTTTCACCTATGCTTCAGTGTGGATGTTTTCTATTTCTCTAACCTCAAGTTTACTAATCACTTATCCTCCTGTGTCTTTCTGCTGATAATCCAGCCATTGTATTTTTAAATTACAGGCATTATATATTTTTTATAGATGTTCCACTGTTTCGTTTAATATTTTCCATTTCTCTCCTTATTAAATGCATGCCTCTCTTTATCTCTGGGAATAGTAAGCTTATTTATTAGAGTTGCTTTGCTGTCCTTGTCTGCTAATTTCATCATTACTGTCATTTCCATTTCCACTTCTGCTAATTAACTTTTTTCTCCCGGTTTAGGTTCACATTGTCTTGATTATTGTTATGCTTCACGAACATTGATTGAATGCTGGAATAGTGAATTTTATGTTGGTGAGTATTTGAATTTTGTCTTCAAAGGGTCATGAACTTTATTCTATCAATGTGGGTACTTGTGATCATCTTTCCTCTGTTGAGACTTGTTTTAAGAATTTTTAAAGAGCAGTTATTGTTTTAAGAATTGTTTAGCCTTATTGCTAAGGGATGGACCTTTGGGTTTTTTATAGAATACTTGAGTGATCAATGAAAAATCTCTTATTATGGATAGTCAGGGCCTCACAGTCTACCCACCCACTGTGATCTCTGTGATGCATTCATAAGTTGAAAACTAAGTAGCAATGAGTATGTACAAATTAAAATCATACAATTACAGAGATGAATCTCATAAACACAAGGATAAGTGAAAGCACCTAGACACAACAGAATGCATCCAGGATGTTTCCTTTTTTTTAATGCTAAAAATGTTTAAAATGTTTTAACTTGCTTTGGTAAGTCTTTTTCACTTAATTCATGAATATAAGTTTTTGATAAGGGAATTTCATGAATCCCTTGATGTTTTATTTGTGTTTTGTTTTATAATATACCTGGAAAGCCCTAGAAGACAGACACTCTAAAAAAATAACTGTACAAATATAAACAGAGTTATTCTTGATAAGCCTGGATGAATTCTTAGACCCAGCCATTTTCCTAAAGGTGAATTGTGAATCTGTGTGTGATTAAATAAATAAAATGAGTTTTATGTTCACAGTGCAGCACTGAAAATAGACACTGCATTACTTAAACTCTTAGATACTCTGAATGCTTTGCTTTGAAAATATAGTGTATGTGTGGTGTTTGAGCTGAATCAAATTTAGCTTTGTTCTAACAGATGTACACGCTCTTTCATAATGCTAATCCTTGCTAAAATTCTTTCTAAAGGCTGCCATCTCAAGTCTTCTTTGATCCTCTGAAGAATACATTTACCCAAATTTTGCACATATCTGATTTTGCAAGGAGTGAAGTGGGTTGCAGAAGAATTTAACTAATGATGCTTTTAAGGGAGAAAGTAATCTCACAATCATTGGACACTTTTTTGTAATGACTGCATAATCACTAACTACAAAAAATAGCATCCACATATAATGTTAAAAACAGACACACTTACCCATAGTTACCATAAATGAGGTCAGTAGGGCAAATACTGGAAGTCCCTCCAAAATATAAGCGTACGCAGTAAATTTTGCTGCCACACTAATTAGAAAAGTCTGAATAGAGGTAATAATGCATGCATTAAGACACGAAACAAATATTCAAAACATTAGAATAAGTACTTAGTCAATCTTAATGCGATCATATAGCACATTGAAAATTCTATTAGTACATTAGGACTCCATGCCAAGGCAAGTATATTATAATGACATTTCCCCATGCATCATACAACACCATAGATAGTTCCATAAACACTCATCTAATGAATGTGTTCACATCCTACAAGGAGAAGTAGGTGGAACTGGAATACTCAACAACCCTTCATTACATAGTCTGTGCCAAACCTCGACGTTTCACTAACCAGCTGAATGACTTTAGGCATAATTCAGAGCCTCTTGACTCATGCTTGTGTTCTCATCTATAAAGTAAAGATTCCCCCCCCCTCAAAATATTAGTTTCCCAAGAAAAATATTATATGTTGATTAGAATGAGGTTAGGGAAATCCAGTTAATGTATTGCTCATTTGAAGACACAATACTCATAAGTATATTAAAGCCTCTAAAAATCCTTAAAGTCTTGCTTTACACATTAATTAAAATTTCTCAAAACTTATTTGACAAAGAGATCTTTTTCAGTCTATCCCCTAGACATTTGTTAACGATCCATTAAAAGCATTACTGTCAAAAGGGAACAATTTTTGCCAGGCTTCTTTCCAGATGATGTATTATAAGAAACGATGACTAGTCTCCTATATGATTAAATATATTATCAGATTCTATTTGGATGTGCAATCAATGAAAGAAGTTTCTTTCTCCATAATCCTCATTGGTGAATATTTATAATAGCTCTGCAGAGTAGTTGGGGTTTTGAGACTTAGTCCTATTTTTTTTTGTAAAACCCAGTCCAAATAGATAACTTCTTAATTATGAACATCTTTAATTAACGAAGTTAAACTTCATCAAATTTTCATCCACTGTATGACCTGGATGAGGGTTGCTATCAATTTACAAAAGTGTGGATGCAATAAAAGCAGAAATTTTAATTTTTAACGTTGTTTAATTTCTCAACTATTTGTTCATGATTAACATGAGGTGAGTGAGCATTTTTAACCTCTCCCAAGTAGTAAATTAATTATCTTATACACTGCCTTCTAGAGGGTTTACCCTTCCACTTTTCACATTTAAATTTACAAATCATCTGAGATTGATTTTATTTATGGTGTGTGGTAGGAGTATATATGGATTTTTCTCAATGAAAATCCAAATACCTGATTATTATTTATTGAAAAGACACTGATTTCTCCAGTGCCTTGAAGTGTTACATTCATCATAAACCTTATTACTTTGCATATATCTGTTTCTGACTTCTTTGTACTGTTTAATTTTTCTGTTTATCTAACTTTGGGCCCAACAGAACACCATTGACTTAACTAGTAAATTATTTTTAGAGACAAAACAAGTCAAACTTGCTGAGAATTTCCATCTCTATAAAATGGATCAGTCCAATGTTTTAAACTATATACCTCTCCATTTACTTGGGTCTTCTTTTCAACTTCAGTTTATGGTCCAGTATTAGTCATTATCGATAACATTTCTGTGTACATTTGTAAATAATGTGCATTTGTAATTATTCTTACCTGTGCCCCATACATGTCAATTAGGTAAACTATTTAAATCATTTTGCTCAACTATTTTATGTCCTTAAATTTTTATGTCTGATTATTCTAACATTATAGAGATACGCTGTCATTTTCTCTGTGTGGATTTTTAATTTTTTTTTTCCTTTTAGTTCTGCAAGTTTTGCTTCATATAATTAAACCATATAATTTATGGTATCAGATAAATATAATTTGGATTGTTATGTCTACTGAATAGAATGACACTTTTAACATTATGAAATGTTCTCTACATGTCTAACAATACTTCTTATTTAATGGATGATCTAATATTAATCCAGCATCACGGTTTTATGTTAGTATCTTCATTGCATATGTTTTTACATTCTTTTACTTCCAAAGTTTGTGTTTTTAAGTTTAAGCTGTGTCTCTTGTAAACAGTATATGATTCAACACTATTTGTATATCCATACTGGAAATTACTGCCTTATAATGGGAGAAGTTGCTCTATATGATAGTTTTTTTTTTGTTTTTTTGTTTTTTTTCTCATGGACAGGCGCTGGGAATTGAACCCGGGTCTCTAGCATAGCAGATGAGAACTCTGCTACTGAGTCACTGTTGCCCACCTTATATGACTTTTTTGTAGCAGATATATTTGAGTGAAATATGATTTATTGCTATTTGGTCTTATATTCCACCTATTCTTTGTTCCTATTTCTTTTCTTTTATCTTTTTCTTCCTTTGGATTCATCTCTTATTTTCCTATTATTTTATTTCCCTCTTAAATCATTAGTTGTGTATTCTGTTTGTCCTAGTTTGCTAGCTGCCAGAATGCAATGCACCAGAAATGGATTGGCTTTTAATAAAAGGAGATTTATTTAGTTAAAAGTAAATAATTATTCAGAGGAAAGGTAGCTAACTTTCAACTGAGGTTCTCTCTTACATAGGATGGCACGGGGTGATCTGTGCTGGCCTTCTTTCCAGGCCTGTGGGTTCCAACGTCTTTCCCCGGGGTGATTCCTTTCTGCATCTCCAAAGGCCTGGGCTGAGCTGCAAGTGCTGAGATGAAATATGTTGAACTGCTTGGGCTGTGCTGTGTTGCGCTCTCTCATTTAAGCACCAGCCAATTAAATCAAACGTCATTCATTACAGGAGGCACACCTCCTAGCCGACTGCAGATGTAATCAGCAACAGATGAGGTTCACATGCCATTGGCTCTTGTCATTAGCAATAGAACTAGGCACCTTCACCTGGCCAAGTTGACACCTGAACCTAACTACCACACTATTATTATTACTATTATTACCATAGTTTGCAACATGATTTCTTTATTCATTACAGATTATTATTAATTATTAGTTGTACAACTTCCTGGATAGTAAAATGACCTTATTGCCCTTTAAGTCAACATCCCTACTTCATGATTGCTGTTTTTGATTTGAACATAACATTAGGAAATTTTGCAAGTATTTGTTCACCCATTGTATACCTCATGTTATATATTTCTGTTGCTTTTTAGATATGATCCATTCCTTTCAACTACATGTAGTTGTCCATTGTAGTGTTATAGCAATTTACATCTATTCCTCTTTTGGTAGTCATTTAGTTTGTTTCTAGTGTTTCACCATTAAAACACTTCTGGAATGAGCATTTTTGTGCTACCTCATTGCACATATATGCTTTTTTGCTCTCATTGATTTTATAACTAGAAATGAATCATATTTTTTTCCATTGGGTCTTTCTGACCTTTATGCAGTTATTAATGACAAGTGTGATTGTCAATAGAAATTAAATTGCTTTCCCTCCAGCAGTATCAGGGTGGATGACATAGATCTTAGTATACCTGTCTGCTATAACCAAAGTCTCACAATGGGTTGGCTTAAGAAATGGAAAGTTATAGTCTTGCGGTTTGAAAATAGGAGTTCAGATGCAAGGTGTTCCTAGGGCTTGCTTTCTCCTGGAGTCGGCAGTGTTCTAGTGCTAGCTGCAGCAATCTCTAGAGTTCCTTGGCTTACATCTCTGTCTCCCATCACATGGAAATGCCCTCTCCTTTCTGTTCTGGGCTCCTGCTAATTTCTGGCTTCTGACTCCATCCTATGGCTTTCTCTGACTCCTGGGTTTTTTTTTATTCTCTTTATATAGTTTCTAGTAACATAAATTAAGATCCATGTTGATTCAGTTGGGCACAGCTTAACTACAAATAATATTTTCAAATGGTCCTATTTACACATGAATTCATGCCCAAAGGAATGTGGATTAAGATTAAGGACATGCTATTGCTTGAGTACATAATTCAATCTGCCACACACAGAGGAAGTCATTTTTTTCATTGTACACTCTCTTTTGTTTTTAATGTTATGGTTTTACAACCTCATAGTCCGATTCCTTCATTACTATTTCAGCTGAATTGTTTTTACATGATTGTGTATCATGTGATCATTTTCTCAAGTGGAAATATAAAGGAAACAATACTTGCCACTGGGAAAGTTGGCATTTTATGAGAGGGGGCAACATATTTTTTCAACTCTTGGTATAAGCCATACTCTAAAGATGTTTCACAGATGTCATCACAGCATTCCTAGGAAACAGATAATGCTAATTTTACTTTATATTAAGAAAATAGTTTCAGAGACTTTGGACTTTACTACAAATTACCAGATTTGTCTCAGTATATGAAACAAATGCCTGTGTACAATGAGAATTTGGATTGCCTTACCCCCTGTCCAGACAACCTTTATCAGACAGCACCACTGATCTTCCATTCTTAGCTCAGGCCACACTTTCTCCTTCCATATGTGCATGCTGAGCCTCACTGTATTTGGGGACAATCAACAACAACCAGCACTCCCTTCAGGGGAATTGCTCTGCTTTGAAAGAGCAGGAAAACCTTCATTTAATGTTTGCATTTTGTTGAACGCTTAAGAAGATTCAGCAAGGACAAGCAAATGAATATAAAATAGAGGAGGAGAAAAGGGACAGAATAGGAAATAAGATTCAGTAGCGCTATTTTTTTTAAATCAGAGAAACACACACACATCGTCCACTTGTGCGGGTCACAAACTCAGGAATTCAAAGAAAATAATTCTGAATATCAAAGTAAAAGTTACTCAGACAAACTCAGACAGAATGCAGATGTTTCTCATTTATATGGGCGACTTCCCTGACTTTAAAATATGAAATGCTGCCTGCCTGAGTGACAGTCCTGTGCCTTCTGTTCTCTGTCTATGAAAGCAATTTAGGATAAGAAAGGAAAAAAATAAGAAAGCTAGAGACCATTTATTGTTACAATATCCCAGTGACTTTCACAAAATATGAGCATTTATTCTTTATGAAAACCTGTAAAAATTACTATCCTCATTTTTAGGAAAATAAACCGAGATGGGTTACATTAAGTAAATTGTTCAAACTTCTCACTGTTATCCCAAGTACTTTTTTAATATATTAGCAACATATTAACATCCAGTAAAGATGTTACTTCTTGGCATTTACCAAGAGAAACATTGCAGCATTGTTTTATATAGCCAAAACTGGAAACAAACTAAATGTTAATTAGTAGGTGATGGGTGAATGAAGTAGGAAATATTCAGGACGAGAAATTTATTTTGAAATTAAAGTGAATTGCCTTGAATTACAGCATCAATACCCAAAATTGTAGTATTTACCAAAAGTACAACATTGAATTATCCATTCTGTAAGACATCATTTATATAGGGTTTGAAAACATGAAAGGCATTTATAAACATAGATTACAGCTACATTAATAAATAATAATAGCATAATACGCATTTGTAGAAATAGAATGGAAAAAAATCAGGTTGGTTACCTTTGTTTAGGGAGAGGGAACTAGGATCAGGGAAATTTTTTAAGAAAACCTAAATTTTGTTCAAATAAACATGAAGTCAATGGTAAAATCTTGCAATTTCATTTATTTAGGCTGTGGCACTGAAATGTTCGTTATGTTATTATTTTAAAATAGTTGTTGAGTAGTTGAATGAATGAAAGATAAATTAAATAATGATTGCATACAGTGTTTCTCAAATAGAAAATAATTTGCACAGACTTCTGGTCTATGTAGAAATGCAAATTTCTTGAAATTATCTCAAATAAAATGAATCAACATCCATAGGGAATAAGCCTAGTAAAACATACCTATGTATGTATGTATGCATACTCCACACATAAATAAAATACTACTCCTAGACACATTGTATGTGTGTGTATGTGTGTATGAACACTGGTAATTTTGTATTGAAAATGGCCTTTTGAGCTACTGGTCTGAAATTATCATTCAATTCTCTAGGACTAGGTAAATAATAAATATTCCCCAAGGAGCTCTTGAATTCTCTATTTGGATGGCCATAATTCATTAAAAAAACCAAAATAATATGAAGAAAACAAGTGAAAGAAAGAACACCATTATTTAAATGTTACTTATTTATCTAACTGTATGTCTTGAGTAGATGTTTCATCTCCCCCTTTCCACATTTCCTCTGTATAAAAAGATAGCAATGGAAAAAATATATAGCAATGGAGTAAATAATTTCTATAGCTTTTTCTTTTAATGGTCTTTTCCAGCAAATTTGAATTACCATGACCTGCTAACATCAGAGAGTGACTCTATCAGCTCATTTTTTTATCAAATTTGTTGCATGTCTACACAAAGTGCTACATTAAAGCACAACCCAACTCTCACTATGGACCCGGTCTGGTACATTGTGGTGATTATCCTCTTCAGTAGTTCTTCATCTCAACATCAAAGAAATCATACTGTAGGTAGAGTGTCCAAACATTATGTGAGGGGTAATATCAATTTATTGTTGCAATAATCTTGAGGAATAGTAATTGTCTCTCTGTTTATACAAATGAGGGACCTAAAGCTCAGTCATATTAATTAATTATTCACAGTTATGAAGCCATAATATGGTAAAGTCAGGATTTGAACTCCATCCCCGAAGCTCTAATTTCTGATCATTTATATTGTGGTTAGTGACTATAGGAGCCATAATAATTGCCCCCAATCTGGTACTGACAGATCCAGCCTTCTGGCAATCATTTTTCCTTTCCTATTTGCTGAGGACCCAGTGTACCACAACTGAATTGCAATGCTTCTTGAAAATGAGTCTAGTACTTCTGTTGGCTGACATTCTTAAGTTTCTCTGATCCCCACCACTCCTGACAGTAACATCTTGGCTAGGTCTCTGTGGCAGCTTTGGCCATGACACTCTGTCTTCATAGAATGAACACATTGACTCAGACCTCTCCACTTGCTCCTGCGTTCTTAACCTCCAGTTATGTACTGATACTACACATTCCAGTGGTAATACTGAACCGTCCATTCAAAGTAATTGAAATAATGCTGAACGTTGGAGCTCTCAGTCTTATAAGGGAGAAGACATGTGAATCCTAATCTTGTCAGTGCATAGACATGGTCTAAGGGGAGGAGTTCCTTTCTGTTATGCAGAAAGTTGCTCATATAGATAGTCTGATCCTCTGCCTTATGTTCTCACTGTAAGACACTGTTTAAGTCTGTTGAAATCAGCTTTTCCAAGAGAATAAAACAGTCTTCATCAATCTGAGTAATAGGATTATGAATTTGAGAAAAATCAATTTAATGGTAAAAGCCATAGACTTTTACACTTTCCAGTCCAGGTTATTTTTCAATGTCCCATCAGGAACTGTACACCCCTATGCCTCCTTTCACTTGGTTTCAAGATCTCAGCTTTTTCTAGTAGCTGTCTCCTCCTACTCTAATCTGTGACACCTCCCTAATTACCAGGTAATTAAAGTGTCCATAGTTTGGATGCAGTGTATCCATAGTTTTCAAACACACAGAGCATCTGAAACTTTTCAAATGCCCATCCATCTTATATACCTAGTAATATCTTACTCATTCTTTAATCTGCCTCTTCAATATGAACCCTCTGTGAAGGCTTCTGTGATCACTCTTAGCCATGACTATTATATTGTGTTATTTTTTTCCTAGACAGTTTGGCTGGAGAATTTGAGCTTTTAGAAGCTTATTATTAGAGAGCTGAGCAAGATGGCAGCATAGTGAAGTGTGGAATTTAGTTTGTCCTCTAGAGTAGCTTGAAAATAGCCAGGTAAGGTACAGAACAACTGCTGAAGGAGCATCAGTGACTGGGCACACAGTGTACACCAGCCTGGACCAGGTGGAATGGCTGAGATCCCACACAGAACTGCCAAGTTCCCCAAGCAGTGGAAGCTGGTGCCCCCATCCACAGACACAGCAGGCTGGTTCCCTGAGGGGAAAGGAAACAGACTTTAGTAGCAGCAAGGAAGCTCCACTTGTGGAATTAATTAACAAATTTTGATGACTGAGAACAGGCCCCCAGCACAGATGAACCTGGAATAAGCACTAAAGGAACTAGGAGTTTTTGTTCCAGCAGAGAGAGGTGGGGCTGATGGGGGAAGAAGAAAACAGAAGCTTTTTTAGTCAGCACAAAATATTAGAAAAGGGCTGAACCCAATGAAAAGAGGGCCTATAGAGCCTGGAGATACATAAAGCCATGTACCAACTTAAGCTCTTGATTGAAAAACCTGAGGGGCAGGGGCACAGCTCTGAAAAGATTGTTTTTGTTTTTGTTTTTTTTTACTTCTTAACAGCTCATTAGATAGAACTGGAAGCACTCACAGGCTCCAGCATTGCCCCAGGCAAGGGCAAAATTAAGCTTGACTGAGAAACAAGTAACTAGTCAGGTGAAAGGAGTTAATTCCCTAAGGAGTGTATCTTCCCCAAGATAAAAGGGCATGGGGCCCAGTTCAAGAGGAATCCTTCCTTCAAGGAATTCAAGCCCCATGGACTGGAAAACAGAAGCCACCATATTACCTCACCTAGGTCTCAACCACACCCCTGACAGGGAGAGACTGCTGAAATTAAAGGCATCACATCATGTTAAGCTGGTGGGAAGCTGCAGGTTAGATAAACACCACATGCCAGACAGGACAGGGAAAGCACAAAGTCTAGAGGCTTCATAAGAAGTTCTGACAACCTGTTGGGTTCCACCCTCAGGGAAAATTGATGCTGGCTACTCTTTCCTCCAGAGTTGTTGGCCTGTTTGGTATGGTAAAATCTGACAGGGATCTATAATACCTGAGGAGAACCTCCTCAAAAATAAATAAATAAATAAAAGGCTCCATATAGGCAGGGCAAGAAACAAAAATAAGAACTGAAAAAATTCTGATCAGTTAAACAGAACCTATGCTAGAGATCTAAAATAAGTTGAACTGAATATCAAAGAATAGATAGAGAACAAAGCCATATAGCAAGAAAACCCTACATAACAGAGTGATAATAACCTCCAGGATAAACTAATTAATGAAATAAAATGCTTAGATACCAGCAAAAAATAATGAGTCATACTAGGAAAATCAAGCATAAGGCTCAGTCAAAGGAACAAACCAATACTTTATATGAGATACAGGAGTTGAAACAACTAATTCAAAATGTTCAAAAAGACATGGAGGGCAGGCCACAGTGGCTCAGCAGGCAGAGTTCTCGCCTGCCATGCTGGATTCTTAGGTTTGATTCCTGCTGTCTGCCCATGAAAAAAAGAAAAAAAGACATGGAAAATCTCATCAAAAAGTCAAATTAAAGAGTTTAGGGACTATATGAAAAAGACAATGGGTGAACAAGAACTCAAACATTGGAAAAACAAATCACAGACTGCATGGGGATGAAAGGCACAATAGAAAAGATGAAAGAAACTATGGAAACCTACAACAATAGATATGAAGAGGTAGAAGAGAAGATTAGTGAACTAGATGATTGAACATCTGAAATCAGACACATGAAAGGAAATATAGGGAAGAGAATAGAAAAATATGGGCAGGGTCTCAAGGAATTGAATGACAATAGGAAACACATGAATATCATGTTGGGGTGTTCCAGAAGGACAAAAGAAGGGAAAAGGAGAAAGACTAATGAAGAAATATTCAATAAACATTTCCCATCTCTTATGAAAGACATAAAATTACAGATCCAAGAAGTTCAGTGTAACCCAAACAGAATAGATCTACGTAGACTTTCTCCAAGACACTTACAAATAAAATTGTAATGTAACATAACGTAACTATAATGTAATATAATGTAATCAAGAATTCTATAACTAACAAAATCGTGCTTCAAAAATGAGGGGAAGATTAAAATATTTTCAGACAAACAATCACTGAGAAAATTTGTGACTACAAGACTGGCTCTATAAGAAATACTAAAGACAGCACTACAGGCAGATAGGAAAAGGCAGAAGAGAGAGGTCTGGAGAAGAGTGTAGAATATGAAAACTACCAGTAAAGGTATAAATAGAAAAAAATAGATATAACATATAAAATACAAAAGACAAAATGATAGAAGAAGGTACTACCTTTACAATAATAACATTAAATGTCAATAGATTAAACTCCCCAATCAAAAGACATAGACTGGTAGAATGAATAAAAGATTTGGGAAAAAAAAAAACAGGACCCATCTATACACTGTCTGCAGAAGACTCAGTTTAGACCCAAGGACAAACATAGGTTAAAAGTGAAAGGTTGGGAAAACATATTTTATGCAAACAACAATCAGTGAAGTGCAAAAATAGCTATATTAATACCTAACAAATTAGAGTTTAAATGTAAAACAATCAAAAGATACAAGAAGAACACTAAGTATTAAAAAAAGGAACAATTCGACAAGAAGACATAACAGTCATAAATCTTTATTCATTGAGCCAGAGTACCCCAAAATACATGAGGCAAACACTGACAACAATGAAGGGAGACATAGATACCTCACCATAATAGCTGGGGACTTCAATCCCCGCTCTCATCAATACATAAAATATCTACACAAAAGATCAATAGACAGCGAATTTGAATAATATGATAAATGAACTAAGCTTAACAGACATTTACAGGACATTATACCCCATAACGGCAGGATACACATTTTGCTCAAGTGTTCATGGATCATTCTCAAGGATAGACCATATGCTGGGTCACAAACCAAGTTTCAATAAATTTAAAAAGATTGAAAACACAAAACAATTTCTCAGATCATAATGGAATGAAGTTGGAAATCAAGTTGGCAGAGGGCCAAAAAATTCACAAATATATGGAGGCTAAACAACACTCTTTTATGGAACCAGTGGGTCAAGGAAGAAATTGCAAGAGAAATAAGTAAATATCTTAAGGCAAATGAAAATGAAAATGAAACATATCAAAATTTCTGGGGTGCAGCCAAAGCAGTGCTAAGACTGAAATTTATTGCCTTAAATGCCTATATTGAAAAAGATGAAAGAACAAAAATTGAGGAATTAACTGTTCACTTGGAAGAAACTAGAGGAAGAACAGCAAATGAACGCTGAAGCAAACAAAAGAAAATAAATTCCAAAGATTAGAGCAGAAAAAAGTGAAATTGAGACCCTGAAACAATTGTGAAAATCAACAAAACCAGAAGTTGGCTCTTTGAGAAAATCAATAAATTGATGACCACTCAGCTAGGTTGACAAAAATAAAAAATAAAAAGAGAGAGGATGCAAATAAATAAAATCAGAAATGGAAGAGGAGACATAACCATTGACCCCACAGAAATAAAGGAGGTAATGAAAGGATACTATGAGCAGATATATTTTTATAAACTAAACAACATAAATAAAATGGATAACTTCCTGGAAAGGCACCAACAATCAATATTGACTGAAGAAGAAACAGATGATCTCAACAAACCAATCATAAGTAAAGAGATTGAATCATTCACCAAGAAGCTCCCCAAAAAAGAAAAGTCTGGGGCCAGATGGCTTCACTTGTGAATTCTACCAAGCATTTAAGAAAGACTTAGTGCCAGTCAACTCAACTCCTTAAAAAAAATGAAGAGGAGGGAAAACTACCTAACTTGTTCTATGAAGCCAACATCACCCTAACACCATAGCCAGACAAACATACTATAAGAAAAGAAAATTACAGACCAATATCTTTAATGTATATAGATGCAGATATTCTAAACAAAATTCTTGCTAATCAAATCCAGCAGCACATTAAAAGAATTATACACTATGACCAAGTGGGATTTAATCAGGCATGCAAGGCTGGTTCAACATAAGAAAATTAATTATTGTAACACACCATGTCAACAAATCTAAGTGGAAAAACCACATGATCATCTCGATTGATGCAGAGAAAAGGAACTTGGCAAAATTCAACATTCTTTCTTGATGAAGACACTTCAGAGGATAGGAAGAGAATGGAGCTTCCTCAACATAATAAAGGGAATATATGAAAAACCCACAGCTGACATCATCCTCGATGGAGAAAGAGTGAAAGCTTTCCCTCTAAGATTAGGAAGAAGACAAAGATGCCACAGTCACCATTGTTATTCAGCAATGTGCTGTAAGTTCTAGCCAGAGTAATTAGACCAAAAAAAAAAAAAAAAGAGATAAAAGACATCCAAATTAGAAAGGAAGAAGTAAAACTCCCATTGTTTGCAGAAGATATGATGCTATATGTCAAAAATCCCAAAAAATCTACAGCAAAGCTATTAGAACTAATAAATGAATACAGCAAAGTGGCAGGGTACAAGAGCAACACCCAAAAATCAGTAGTGTTTCTATACACTAGTGATGAGTAATCTGAGCAGTAAATCAAGAAAAAAAATTCATTTATAATAGCAACCAAAGGAATAAATTAAATAATGATACAAAAGATCTATATACAGAAAACTACAAGAAATTGCTAAAAGAAATCACGTAAGACTTAAATAAATGGAAAGGCATACCTTATTAATGGATTGGAAGACTAAATATTGTTAAGGTGTCAATTCTATCCAAATTGATTTATAGATACAATGAAATACCAGTTAAAATCTGAAAAAATACTTTACAAAAATAGAAAAACTAATAGCCAAATTTATTTGCAAGGATAGCATGCCTCAAATAGCTAAAAATATCTTGAGAAACAAAAATGAAGTGAGAGGTGTCACACTACCTGACTTTAAAACATATTTCAAAGCTAAAGTGGTCAAAACAGCATGGTACTGGCATAAAGATAGATGTAATGATCAACAGAATCAAATTGAGTGTTCAGAAATAGACCTTCTCATCTATGGACAATTGATCTTTGATACAGCAGTCAAGCCAACCCACTTGGGACAGAGCAGCCTCTTCAATAAATGGTGATTGGAGAACTGGATCTCATATGCAAAAAAATGAAAGAAGATCCATATCTCACATTTTATACAAAATTTAACTCAAAATGGGTCAAAGACCTAAACATTGGACCTAAGACTATAAAACTTTTAGAAGAAAATGTAAAGAAATATCTTATAAAACTTGTAATAGAAGGTGGTTTCCTAGACCTTACACCCAAAGCATAAGCTTTGAAAAAAGAAATAGATAAATGGTAACTCATCAAAATTATGCACCTTTGTGCATCCAATAACTTTGTCAGGAAAGCAAAAGTGCAACATACACAATGGGAGACAATATTTGGAAACCACAAATCAGATAAGGTGTTAATGTCCAGAATAAAAGGAGATTTTTCAACTTAACAATAAAAAGACAAACAACCCCTTTTAAAAAAATGGGCAAAAGACATAACAGACTCTTCTCAGAAGAGGAAATACAAATGACCAAAAGGCACATGAAAAGATGCTCAACTTTACTGAGATATCATCTGTCACCCACTCGAATGACCATTATAAAAAAAAAAAAAACAGAAAATGACAAGTGCTGAAGAGGAAGCAGAGAAAGATGCACACTTATCCACTGCTAATGGGAATGTAAAATGGTATAACTGCTCTGCAAGGCAGTTTGGCAGTTCCTCAGGAAGGTAAGTGTAAACTGCCACATGATCCAGAAATCCCATTATTAGTCATATATCCAGAGGAACGGATAGAAAGGACACAAACAGACATTTGCACACCAATGTTTATAGCAGCATTATTTATGACTGCCAAGAGATGGAAGCAGCTTGAATGACCATCAATGGATGAGTGGATAAACAAATTGTAGTAAATACATATGATGGAATGTTATGCAGCTGTAAGACAGACTAAAGTCATGAAGTGTGTAAAACATGAATGAACCTTGAGAGCATTATGCTGAGTGAAATTAGCCAGAAACAAAAGGATAAATACTATATGGTTTCACTAATATGAACTAACATTAATGAGTGAATTTAAGATTTGAAGTTAATAGCACAGGTTATCAAGAGCTAGAAATAGGGTAGAGATTGGGCTTTTGGTGCTGAAGGAATGCAGACTGTGCAAACAGGACTGATTGTAAATATTCAGAAATGGATAGCACAATACTACCTGATTGAAGCACAATAATATTAAGTACACTGAATGAAGCTGAATATGAGTATGATTGCATGTATAAAACCATAAGGAAACATAGAAGGTAAAGACTGAGACAGTATAACTTAAAAATGCCTAGAATGGACAATGATGGTGAATAAATGTACAAATAAAAAATGGTTTTGCGTGAAGCGAAACAAATGAATGCCAATATTGCAAAGTTTTGAAAATGGATAGTATACAGGAAAAAGTACAATCAATGCAAACTAGGTCTATAGTTAACAGTAACATTATAATATGCTCCCACTGAATGTCACAAAGTCATTATGCCAAAACTAAATGACACAAGGTGGGGGCATGGGGAAGGAGTATGGATTCTTTGAGGAAGAAAAAGAAATGTCACCATATAGATTATGGTGGCGAAATCATGTCTATATACTTAGGTTGGATTGTATGGTGTATGAATAAAATTGCTTGAAAGTGAACAGAGAGAAACAAGTGCTAGAGAAAAGGCATAGAAAGAGTTGTACCTATTCACTCTTGGTAGGGAAACTGAGAGATGAAGCCCCTTGGAGGGCAGTGTGGTGGTTCCACAAGAGGCTAGATATAGGCTTGCCATGTGATCCTGCAACCCCATTGAGTGTGGGGACATGAATGGACATTTGCACATTGGTACTAATTGTGACAGTGTTCACGATTCACAATGGATGGAGGTGGTCTAAGGGTACAACAACTGAGGAATGGAAGGAGGAACTATGGTGTATACATACAATGACTACTGAGTGGTCACAAGAAGGAATGAGGTTGTGAGGTATGCAGCTAAGTAAATGAAACTTAAGGGCTGCATATTGAATGAAATAACAGAAACAAAAAGACAAATATTATCATGCCTTATATGGACTAACTGTGTTATTAAAAACTCAGTGAACTGAAGTCAAGAGCATGGGTTACCAGGTTGGGGCCTATCATAAAGGGTCCTAAATTGTAAGCTCTTACAGCAGTCACATATATTCAGGAGTTGGAACTGTTATTTCTATATTCTGAGCTTATGAGCTATATGTATATCACCTGGTCATTCCCAGAAACTTCTGGTATTTATATGACAACTGAGACTCAGATTTAGAGCTTTGAAGCTATGAAATCTAGCAGTACCCCATACAGGAACTGTTTAAAAAGTTGAAAAAGGGATCAGATCTCAACTAGAGATATGAAGGAAGGCGATCTGGATAGGATGAAGGTATATCAGAATACAGGGTAAAGGATCATGTCATACATATTTAAAAACTTCAACTTCTATGTGTGACCAAGGGGAGAAATGCTTATTTGGTGCAAAATTTTTTATTTTGGGTAGCACATTACCTAATTTAACTTGTATGGTCGTTTAATTGTACACCACACGTACAATCTTGAATAGTGCCAGAGATTTTGTTGGTTTGTCCATGTTATTGTGATGCCCTGATATATGCCAGACTATTTGGGTAGTGAATAACATATTTGCAAAGTCCCCTTGGGGAACAGGGAAGAGAGGAGGAAATATTCAACCCATTTGGGGAATTTATGCTATTCTTGCAAGCATTGGTGATAACCAAATCAAAAGGCCAAGTCCTCAGTCTTGGGGATCGCCCTATGAAATTTATTCCTGCAAAGGAGAGGCTAAGTCTACATAAAATTATGCCTCAGAGTCACCCCCAGAGAACCTTTCTTATTGCTCAGATATGGCCTCTCTCTCTCTAAGCCAACTCAGCAGGTGAACTCACTGCCCTCCCCCTATATAGGCATGACTCCCAGGGGTATAAATCTCCCTGGCAACATGGACAGAACTCCTAGAATGAGCCAGGACCCAGAATTATGGGATTGAGAAAGCCTTCTTGACGAAAAGTGGGAAGAGAGAAATGAGACAAAATAAAATTTCAATAAATCTTATTTCAGAAATAAGATTTCAAACAGCATTGAGAAGTTACCCTGGAGGTTACACTTATGCATTATATAAATATCCCTTTTTGGTTTATTGTATATTGTAGTGCTTGGATGGAAGTACCTGAAACTATTGAACTGTGTCCCAATAGCCTTGTTTCTTGCTCTTACAGCAAGATATATAATGATATAATTTTACAATGTGACTGTGTGATTGTGAAAACTTGTGTCTGAGGCTACTTTTATCCAGGACATGGGCAGATGAGTAAAAAAAATATGGATAAACAATAAATAAATAATAAGGAGGATAAAGTGTACAATAAATCGGGTAGGAAATGCTAGTGGTCAATAAGAGGGAGAGGTAAGGGGTATGGGATGTATGAGTTTTTTTCTTTTAATTTCTTTTTCTGGTGTGATGCAAATGTCCTAAAAAATGTTCATAGTGATGAATACACAACAATGTGATGATATTGTGAGCCATTGATTGTCCACCATGTATGGGCTGTATATGTGCAAAGATGTGTCAATAAAAATGTATTTTTTTAAGTTTATTACTTCATTTTTACAAACAGTCCCATACAATAATTTTATCATTGAATAACAATTTGTTTGTATACCTGTTGTCCCTAAGAAGCTTTTGAATCCTGAGGTTTTGCCTTAGTTCTGTTTATAAACCCAGACCTAAGTATCAAGTCCAAAATTAGATGCTATGTTTATACTTGTTGAGGACTTCACAACCACCACACCATACCACCTTCCAGTTTTCCCACTTCTAAAACCCCTCAAAGGAAACCTCACAATTATGCTTTGTGGAGAGTGAATGCTCATAACCTCAAAGAGACAAAATTCAAGCATTAAAATCTTCATACATGGGTGAGTTGTAATGGTTTTGCAAGTTGTCAAAGGTTTTGTAAATCTATTCCCTGAAGCTGATTCCTTAGTAAAACAAAAGTCTTCAACTTCTGGCTTCTGCATTTATTGCTCAAGATGAGGCCCATAGTTCTCTGGATTGAATCTCACTAATTCTCTCAGTGATCCTACTATTTCTTCACTACTTCTTGCCAAATCTAGTCTTCTCCATACCTAAGCAAGCTCAGTGGAAAATAATTGGTGTCTGCTTATCGTAAATGGGCAGTTTGTAACTTGGGCCATTTATTCGTGACACTTATTTCACTGGGACTCTGTACCTCACAAAATAAGCATATATAAGAGAACAATTATTATGTTGTTCCATAGAAATAAATAATTAGATGATTTAAAATTTTTCCAAAATGTTCAGCAAAATGAAAACATGAGAAATTTCAGTTAACATAATACTAACATCTTTAAAGAGCACCTTCAATTTTCTAAAACACCGCATAAATCATCTCTGATTCTTAAAAAACTTTGCTACATGGGCATTATTATTTTCATTTCACAAATAGAGAAACCTAGGCTCAGAGTCAGCTCATAGTCAGATAGAGTGATATCCTAGGTCTGGATATCAACTATGAAAGAACCATGAAAATTGTCTTATTTAGTTGCAGAGTGAAATTGACTGTTTTCTCAAATGATTTTTTTAGATCTAAGCAACAGTCCAAGGATGGTTGCTGGTGAACAGCTATAGACATTTGAAACATAAGAGGGAGGGTAATTGAGTTTATGGTAGGGAGCGGCTTGGGTATTTGCTGCAATGTTGGGACCAGTGCTTCCTGGATGACCTTTGCTGGCAGTGCCAAGGACCTTCCTTTTTCAATGCCACTGCCATATGTCATTAGTAGCAAAGAATGTGAATTTTTTTCCTGTCACTCATACTAAATTTGAAAGAAGTCTCCAAGGGGCCTCATCTGGAGAAGGTCACTGGCTCTATCTCTCACGAAGCTACTATCCTATGATTAGAAAGGCAGGTAGGAAGTCAATGAAATGGTACAATGAAGATTTCAGGGAAAACCAAAGAGTAAAATTAGAATTTAGGCTTCAATACCAGGAAATCAAAAACACTATTGATTAGAAAGACCAAAGAGTGGGGCCCGCAGTGAACAAAAGAGAGAGTGTTATTTTGTTCTCCTTTTCCATCAGAGGGACAAATTAAATTTTACAGTATTGCACCAAATATTTTTAGGTATTGATTTTGAAATCTATGCTTGACATTTATGATGACAGAAAAGCATGGGAATGGGGGTAGGCGATCTAGGCCAGGTATATCATAAGATGATCTTTTATCAACTATGTTTTCAAATACCTCCATAAAGGTGGGGCATAATGTGGATATTAAAAAAAAATCCATGCTCCTGGCCTTATATGGACTATATCAAATATTCTTCACAAATCGCAGTGGATCTCACAAGGAGTCAGTTCATCACTGAGGCTGTAAGTTTGCCAGTTCACAGCAGAGATTTACAGCCCTGGAAGTGGTGCTGTCAGAGCTCCCTCTACTGCTCCGCCTTAATTCTAACACCACGTAGACCCGTTCCAGGGAAAGTTGACAGATCCAGAGGTGACACCTGCAGATAAGAAAACATGCAGAAAGCAACGCTGCAATGAAAGGGCACTTTTTCTTGGATCACATGCACACTGCTAGGGGAAGTGGTGATGGAGGAGGTGTTCATTGTTAAATTCATACTTCATTTTCAGAAAAAGGTCAGTGCTAAATATATTTGCCTATAAAATTCTTACCAATTGAAATGACTACATTTCTGGCATTTTAATTTCTTAGGGGGTAATTCATGAACGGACAGAGTTTCTTATATTTCTAATATTTCAGAAAATCATGAGCAAATCTTCCAAAAAGTAGCCCCTACACTCCAACTGGGGGAGAAACTAATCAGCCATCCATTTTCATCTATTTAAATATTACTTTATTATAAGCCCTGCTTGTGACATGCCCCTTAAGGCTGGATTCAAATATCATTCCTTGATGGGCTCACCTTCCTACCTTCCTTGCCCTCCCAAGAAGAAGTATTTTCAGTTTTCCTTAAGTTCCTGTTACCCGCTGCTTAGCCTTAAATGCTCTGTAAATTGTTCCCACTGATTTTAGGTTCACAGGACTTGAGCCAAGGAGTTTACACTGGTAAGACTTGACATGCTCAAGAAGGCTGGTCAGCCTGAAGCACCAGATGGTAGCAATGAAGAATGAGATGCTGCAGAAAAAGTAGACAGGGGATAACGCATTCTGGGCCACATATTGTGTTTTAGTCTTTAATTAAAAAGCATTGTAAGGCTAAGAAAAAGTTTTAAGAACACACCTGGTATAATGAAAAATAATGGGATTTGTATATCAAGACCCTTTGGCTGTTGTCAAAAGAGGGAGTAGAAAAAGAATCTATGAGAAGTCTCAATATGTCTAGTCTTTAAAGAACTTTCAGTTTGGTAAGTTAGAGGTAACATGTAAAAATAAGTCAAGTATTAGAGAGTAGTTAAACTATTCATTTTGAAATAGTTGTAGATTGATACTCAATTGTAAGAAATACAGAAAGATCACAAATCCTTTTATACTTTCTTCAATGGAAACATCTTGCAAACTATAGTTCAGTATCACAACTAAGAAACTGTCATTTATACTATCAAGCTGCAAAATATTTCTGTTACCATGAGGATTCCTCATGTTCCTCTTTTTAAAGCATACCCACTTCCCTTCTGCCCTCATCTTTTCTTTGATCCCTAGCCAAACTAATCTATACTCCATCTCTATAGTTTCATTTCAACAATGATATATAAGTGGAATCATACAGTATGCCACTTTCTTAGATTGCTTTTTTTTTTCACTCAGCATAATTCTTTGGAAATTCATACAGGTTATATTGCTGACTAGTATTCCAAAGTATTGATGTACCTCAACTAATTTCACCATTCATCCATTCAAGGGTATCAGGGTTGCTCCCAATTTTTGGCAAACACAAAGCTGCTATAAACATCCATGGACAGCTGTTTGTTCGAACATAAAGTTTCCTTTCTTTGGGATAAATGCTCAGGAATGTAATAGCTGGGTTTTATGTTAGTTACTTTTTAAATTATTTTAGAAATATCTTCCAGAGAGCCTATGCCATTCTTAATTTCTATGAGCGAAGTATGAATGAATATTTACCAGCATTCTCACCAGCATTTGGTGTTACTGCTATTGTTATTATTTTAAAATTTTATTAGTTATTCTAATACATGTTTAGTGATAACTCATTGTGGTTAAATTTCTATCTGCCTAATAGCTAATGATGTTGAACATATTTTCATGTGTCTATGTAACATCTGTACATCATCTTTGGTGAAATGTCTGTTCATGTGTTTTGCCCATTTGTAATTGGATTTTTTTTTAAACTGTTGTGTTTTAAGAATTTTTTATGCAGTCCAGGTACTAGTCTGTAATTGGACATATGGTGTGCAAATATTTTTCACAGTGTGTAGCTGATCTTTTCATCCTCTTACAGAGGGAAACTTTTCCATTGTGATTTGTTGATTTTTTCTTTAACGCATCATGCTTTTAGTATCAAGTCTAAAATCTCTTGCCTTAGACCTTGCCCAATCTTAGATTCCCCAGATTTTCTCATGTTCTTTTTTCCTAAATTTTTCTTGTTTTATTTTTTAAATTAATTCTGTAATCCATTTTGATTTAATTTCTGTATAAAATAAAACTTCAATTTCTGTATAAAATAAAACTTCAGTTGATATTCAGTTTTGCCTAAGGATATCCGACTGCTCTAGCACTATTTGTTGAAAGGCTATTTTTGCTCCATTGAATTAATTTTACTTCTCCACCCAAACTTAGTTGGTCATATTTATGTGGGCCTATTTCTCTAATTTTTAATCCTGTTCCTTTGATTTATATGTTTCTTATTCTTCCCAAATCACACAGTCTTGAGTAATGTAACTGTATAACTCTTGAAAACAGGTAGACTTTCCCTACTACTTTTTATTCAAAATCAATATCTATTTTAGAATAATATTGCCTATATCAAAATATTTTTCTAAGATTCTGATAGGAAGAGCATACTATCTTTGTATAAATTTGGGGTTAATTTATATTTTACTAATCTGAGCCTCCCAATCTGTGAACAAGCATATCTCTTGAATGTGTTTTAATCTTTGATTTCTTTTATCAGCATCCTGTAAATTTTAGCATGAGTCCTACATATTTGTTAAATATACACCTATTCTGTTTTGTTTTGTTTTTTAATAATTGCATATCATAATGTTTTAAGTCGTTTTGATGGATTTTTTATAGGAGGATTATTTTCAGGGGTAGATTTCATGGAATTGACTACATAAACAGTAATATCATCCGTAAATAAGACAGTTTATTTTTCATCTGCATACATTTTATTTCATTTTCTTGCCTTATTTGATTGACTTGAGGTAACATGTAAAAATAAGTCAAGTATTAAAGAGTAGTTAAACTATTCATTTTGAAATAGTTGTAGATTGATACTCAACTGTAAGAAATACAGAAAGATCACAATGCACAGATTCCTGCATTATGGTGAATAAGAGTGATTGTAGTGGATATCTTTGCTTTCTTTCTGATCTTTTTTTTTTTTTGCTTTTTGTAAATGCAATTTTATTGAGATATAGTAACATACCATAAAATCATCCAAAGTGTACATTCAGTGGTTCACAGTATCATCAGGTAGTTGTATAATTCATCACCACAATTAGTTTTTGTTACTCAAAAAAAAGAATAAAAATAAAAATAAAAATGAACACCTAAAATATCCCACATCCCTTATCAATCCCATTATTTATTTCTTTGTCCTTATGTTTTTTACATATCTGTCCATATACTGGATAAATAGAGTGCTAGACATAAAGTTTTCACAACCACATGGGAACACTATAAAAGCTATATAGTAAAAATAATAATAAATAAATAAAAGCTGTGTAGTTACACAATCAACTTCAAGAATCAGTACTTTCTTCTACCATTTGTCTTTTGGATTTTACATGTCATAAGTTATTTTCTCTCCCTCTCTTTTAAACCTTCCTGATAGTCTTACTCTTCTCCACACCTCTTTTTCCTGCATTTCCTACCTGTCTGTTCCTATTAGTATCTCTGGTAGAGTTGGTCTCTTGTTCACAAACTCTTTGTCCATCTGAAAATATTTTTAACTCTCCCTCATTTTTGAAGGACACTTTTACTGGAGACAGAATTCTTGGTTGGAAGTTTTTCTCTTTTAGAGTCGTAGATATATCATACCACTGACTGCAGGTCTCCATGGTTTCTGCTGAGAAAACTGCACATAGTCTTACTGAGTTTCCCTTGTATGTGATGGATTACTTTTCTCTTTCTGCTTTCAGAATTCTCTCTTTGTTTTTGACATTTGGCACTCTGATTAGTAAGTACGTGAGAGTAGGTTTATTTGGATCTACTCTGGATATGCTGCACTTCTTGAATTGTAATTTCACTTTTCTTAAGAGATGGAAAATATTCAGTGATTATCTCTTCTATTATTCTTTCTGCCCCTTTTCTTTTCTCCTCTCCTTCTGGGACACCCATAACACATACATTCATGTGCGTCATGTTGTCTGATACCTAGCTCATATTTTTCCATTCTTATCCCTATCTTTTATTTTGTGTGTAGTAGTTCTAGTTCACTAATTCTTCCTCTTCTTCAAATCTGCTGTTGTGGGTCTCCACTGTGTTTTCCACTGTGGATTTCATGCTCATAAATTCTGCTATTTGTTTTTTCAAACTTTCCACTTCTTCATCTTGACCTATGTCTTGTATATATCCTTCACTTCTTTTGCCTATCTTCCCTCAAGTTATTGATTTGATTTTTGACATGATTTAGCATGTTTGTTTGAACATCTTTAATTAGTTCTTTTAACTCCTATATCTCAGTTAAAATGTTAGTTTCTTCCTTTGTCTGGGCCATATCTTCATTCTTCAAGTATGACTCCTACTTTTTGTTGGTGTTTAGAGATCTGATTTCCTTGATTAGTTTATTGTCAAGGCCATTCTCACTGTTTTATCTAGGTCTATCTTGTTGGTTAGCTTTGTTCTCTATCTGTTCTTTGGCGTTCAGTCCACCTTTCTTATCAGCTAGCTAAGCTTCTGTTTAGCTGATCAGAATTTTTCAGCTTCTGTTGTTCTGGTTCTTGCCCCTGCCCCCATATGGAACCTTTTTATTTATTGGTTTCTCCTCAGATATGATCGACCCCAATCAGATTCCTCTAGACCATAAGGGCCCAGATATTAGGAGGAGGGTGTAATAAGTATCAACTTTCCCTGTGATGAGACCTAGCCATTTATCAGACTTCCCAGTGAAGCCTCTAGACTCTGTACTTCTCCTGTCCTGCTATGGGCACGTTTCAGCCCACAGTTACCCACCACATAAAGTGATGCAGTGCCTTGAACCTCCCCAGGCCACATCCCTGTTAGGGGCATGGTTGAGACAGAGGCTGAGGTAAAAGGTAGGCTTAAGCTGTTTCTGATTTCCATTTTGAGGTCTGAATCCTGGGTCATTTAGGGATTATCTCCTAAACTTGACAGGTTATATTGTCTCTCAGAACTATTTTCACTCTGCCCTGGCATGGATCCTTCTGATAACTGAAAATGCCTAAGGCTTTCCTCTAGTGAGTTACTTTTTTTATTTAAAACAAAAATAAAATAAAAGAGTAGATCCATTTTCAGAGCCAGCCCCCAGCCCCCAAACTTTACCCACAAAGAGCTGAAGTTCTGTATGTGCCTCCCTCCTTGGGACACAGTCCCTCTCCAGAGCTCTGAGAATGGCTGGCTCAAAAACCCTCATCTTCATTCTTTTCTTTTTTATTTCATTTTTTCCCATCATCCCCACCTCTTCTGTGCGGGGTTCCTTTCCTGCTTGCTCTAGGTTTATCTGGGTTCAGAGCTTGTTATTCAGTAGCCCCAAGTTGTTAATTAAAACTTCATCTGGGTCTTGGCTGAACTACCTTCCTTTGCTCTCTGGAGAGATGGCTTAAAGATATGCCCTTTAGAAGAACTATTACTTCACCTATCTAGCTACTTTGTCTCTCAGACATACCTTAATTTCATCCTTGCCTAGGACAGTGTTGAAGCCCAAGATTGCCTGCAGGTCTATCCAATGGGCTGTTAAAAATAAAAAATAAAAAATAAAAAACAAAACAAAGCAAAAAAAAAATAGAGAGAGGAAAAAAAACCTTTCAGAGCCAGTCCCCAGGACCCTGGGTTTGCCAATCAAGAGCTGGAGTTGGTACCCAACTCTATATACCCCTTTTCATGGGGCCCAGCTCTTTTCCAGTAGTCTTCGCTCATCCACCTCCAAAAGCCTGTCCCCCATACCACCCCCTGATCAGCCATACCTACTCTCTGGGGGAAAACCTTTCAGTTCCTTTCATGATTGCTCCAGGTTTATCTGTGCTCGTAGTTTGTAATCAGCAATCTGAATTTGTTAACTAATTCTGCAATTGAGCTTGGTTAAACTAAATCCCTTGCTCCTAGTAGAGAGGGCTTTTGTTTCCCACCCAGGCAGAGACTTGAGTCAGCCTGCCATGCCAGTGGGTGAGGGGCACCAGTCTCTGCAGCTTGGGAGACTTACAGTTCTGCTCTGTGATCTTGCCAGTCTATCCATTTCAGACTGGTCTATAATGTGAGTCCAGTCACAGAAGTCCCTCAAACAGTTGTTCCAGACAGTTACTGGCTATTTATTAGCTGCCTGACAGGACAAACAAAATTCCACACCTTTTTGGGCTACCATCGTGCCCAGCCCTCATCCTGATCTTTATGGGAAAGCATTTAGTCTTTCACTATTAAGTAAAATGTTAGCTGCAAGCTTTTATAAATGCTCCGTAACAAGTTGAGGAAAATCCCTCTATTCCTATTTTTCTGAGAATCTTCATTATGAATGACTGCTGATTGCAAACTACAAGCACAGATAAACCTGGAGCAAGCATGAAAGAAACTGCTGAATTTTGTCAAATGTTTTTCTATATTGATTGATATGAACATGTGATATCTGATCTTTAGCTTATTCATACAGTATATTACATTGATTGGTTTTTCAAATATTGAACCAGCATTGCATCCTTGTGATAAACCTCACTTAGTAATGGACTACACATATTTTATATATTGTGACATTTTATTTGTTAATATTTGTTAGAAATGTTTGCATCTATTCATGAGGATTATTAATTTGTAGTTTTCTGTCTTTGTAATTGACTGTCTAGTTTTGATGTCAGGGTAATACTAGCTTCATAAAATCAATTAAGAAATACCACTCTTCCCTTTTTGAAAGAGATTAGGTAGAATTGGTGTTTTCTTTAAACATTTGTTGGAATTCACCAACGAAACTTTTGGGGTCTGATCATTTATTTTATTTTAATTAAATGTCCTTAATTTTATTCAAATAATCTATTTCATATTAGGTTAATTGTGGTAGTTTATGTTTTTCAAATGATCAGTCCATTTCATCTAGATTTCAAATATATGTATGTAGAATGTCATTCTTGGTATTCCCTTATCTTTTTGAAACCTAAAGATAGATATAAAACTAGAAATTCTTTGTTTCATTTCTGAAATGAGAAAAGAAATCTTGATCTTTGTCAGTCTAGAAAAGAAATCTTGATAGTCCATTTTATTGAACATTTTATGAAAAAGCTTTGTTTTATTGATTTGCTTTTTTTACAGTTTCAATTTCATTGATTTCCCTTCTTATTTTTACTGGGCTTTTTTTTTTTGATTTAGGTTTATTTTATTCTTCTTTGTCTAGTTTCTTGAGTTGGGAGCTTGTATTATTAAGGAATTTTCAAGTATATATATTTTACCACTATAACTTTCCTTCTCAACACTGTTTTACATAGATCACAAATTATATGTTGTATTTTCATTTTAAGCTAATCTATTCCTATTTAATCCATTTCTTATGCCACCTATTCTTTGGCCCATGGACTATTTGTAATTGTATCATTTAGATTCCAAGTTTTGGGAATTTTACATTTGTTTTAGATTTCACATTTTAATCTTTGGTAGTTGGAAAAAAAAACCTGCATGATTTTATTTAAATAAAATGTATTGAGGTTTGTTTAATGGTCCAGGATATGATGAGCCCTTGAGAATAATATCTATTCTGATGTTGGATGCAGTGTCCTGCAAATGCTTATTAGATCCCTTTTGTTGAAGATGTTCGTTCTTCCATATCCCTGCAGATGTTCTGCCTCCTTTTTCTATCAGTAGTTGAATCTGTAAGTTTATATCCTTTGCCACATTATAAAAATTTTCAGCCATTATTTCTTTAAGTTTTTAAATTCCTTCCTTTTTTTCTTTTCTCATTCTGGGAGTCTGATACTCTAAATGTTAGATCTTTTGTTATAGTCACATGGGCTCCTGAGATTTCTTCATTTTTTTTTTTCTTTTTGCAGTTTATTTTCTCTCTGTTATTCAGACTGTATAAATTCTATTATTCTACTTTCCAGTTTACAGTTGTTCCACTTTTCCCTATTGTATTACACTGGTGTTCCCTTCCATTGATTGTTTATTTTTAAAATTTAGGTTATTATATTTTTCTTTTCTGAAATTTTCACTTAATGTATCATAGTATTTTCTAATTCTTTGTTAAGGCTTTCAGTTTGTCTACTGATATTTTGTATTTTTTTCGTTTATTTTAAGTGTGTACATGAATGTGTTTTTAAGCATTTTTATTATGCTCCCTTTAAAATCCTTGACAGACAATTCTAATGTCTTTGTCACCTCAGTGTTGACATCTACTGATTTAATTTTTAATATATTTTTTTTTATTTCTCGTTCTTGGAATTACGAGTGATTTTCATTTGAAATTGGTTATTTGGGTATTGCGCAGTGAGACTCTGGAAATTATTTAACCTACTGCTTTAGCTGGGGTCTTCTATCACCATTCTGGTAGGGGTGGGAGTGTATTCTTGCAACATGGAAAACAAGTTGACATACAAGTCCAGGTTATCCACTCAACCTCTCTTTATTCATGAGTGAGGGTTGCCATGCACT
The DNA here is from genome assembly GCA_004026745.1 of Myrmecophaga tridactyla. Taxonomy (NCBI): domain Eukaryota; kingdom Metazoa; phylum Chordata; class Mammalia; order Pilosa; family Myrmecophagidae; genus Myrmecophaga; species Myrmecophaga tridactyla. Next base: position 28,980 of record PVIY010020496.1, read on the forward strand.
GATGGGCAGACATTGGAGATCTGGCTGCCATCTAGACTGTTTTGATACTACTGTGGTTGAGAGTGGGAGGTGTGCCTCATCGCCTCTCCCAATATGGGTTCCACTGACACCCTGGTGAGGGAGTGGCCTTAATACTGCTGGAAAGTGGCAAAACTCCTGACTCTTCACTTGGCCTCCTCTGATACCACTTCAGCTGGGAAGGTAAGGGGTGCCTTGTTACAAAAGGAGGCAGGGTGTGAGCTGGAATTTCAAGCTATCTACATAGTCCGCACTGAGGTCACATGGGAAAAAATGGTTCATTCCCACCTGTTAGGCATGAAAGTTCTGGCTGACCACTTAGCCTTCTCTGATACCACCTGGGTAGGGAGGTTGAGATGCCTCATCACCATCCTAGTTAGGGTGGAAGTCTAAACTCCACACAGCCTTTGTTGATGTAGATGGCAGTGGTATCACAATTTTTTTCCATTGGTCTTTGGCTGGAATAGAATAGTTAGTATCAGTAAGTCTTCTGTCTTACTAGGCTCTTCCCCTTTCCTGTTTTTTCTTTTTTCTTTTTTTGGTAGAGAGAGAACGTTTTCCTTGTAGTATTTTTTCTCGGCCTATTGCCATATCTAGCCTGCTGGCTTCTTCATCTCCAAGTTTGGAATATATGAAGCCAAAAGGAAACCTGTGAAATGCACCACTGTAGGAATTCTTGGGTTCTTAACCAGTCAGTATCCTTCTCTTGACCTTCTAAAATCTCCTTATGTTTGTTTCATAGATAATGTCCTAGGTTTTTAGTCGTACTTACTGGTAGTTATAGAGAAAAGTTTGTTTACTCCATCTTCCCAGAAGTGGAAGTCTCTAGAATATATATTTTCATTAGAGGTATAAATTCTTATCAAAATTCTTGTGGGATTAATCAAGAAGGATAGTCAATGCTAGAATGCAGGAAAGTATAGAACAAGAAGGTATTGGCAGAGAATATTTTGAGTGTCAAATATTGCTTGCAAATGTGTTACAATCATTGTGAATAATTTGTAGGCTTCTTTGATAAAGTTTACCATAGCTTCACAAACTTGATATTTTCAACCTTGGCTTTGTCTACGTGTTTGTTTTTAATCACATCATCGCTGATACTTAGCATCCTGTTAATTGCATACTAATTGTTTGAAAACACCCACAATTAATACTAAAGTTATTGAAGGCCAGAGTCTTTTCAGAACTGAGATTAAAGAATGAAAGGAGAAGGAGCACTGACCATAATAAAATAATTTTTAAATGACCCTGGCTTTAAGGAGAAATGTATTACTGATTTGCGGAATGACAATGCATTCCATGGATAAATTGCCATGGATATTTAGAGAAATTTAATTGTATTTATGCTTAAACCTTAAATATTTTATTGCAGTACAACTGAATATGTGAATTGCATGCTCTGTTTTTTCTCAAGCTCTTGGTACAAATCCAGTTATTTTAAAAGCCTGAGTTTGAAAATCAATGTGGCGCTATACTGATTGAATCCAAGGTCAGTGGGAATTGTTAAGACAACTTCCAAAGAGCCAGTAATCTTACTTACTGAGACTCAATTTGGTCTATGAATGACTTTTGGACTTTGCTCACTCTCCAAGGCCATGAACAGGTGGAAAAGACAAAAATTAAACAATTCCTAATGGTAGGAGAAATTCTGCTTTGGGCCATAGATGAACTTGTTTAGGGCCCATAGCAGAACATATTTTCTGAAAATGTTCTCAATAGTTCTACACACCTTCTAGAATCTTCTTAAAAGGGAAATTTATTTCACCTCCCTGTTGTTACTGCCTCACTCAATATATTTCAGCAGAAATGACCCTGAATGATATTCTGACCAGGTCAGGAAAGACAATAATCCTTCATTTTGATTCTCTCTGTTTCTTTAAATCAGTCTCTCTTTTTCTCTCTCAGCTTTTGCCTTGGAATCCAGCTACCATGTTGCGTGGAAAGCCAGGGTAAATGGAGAGGGCATGCTAATGTTTAATGGCTAGCCCCAGCTAAAGACAACTGGGATGAACCATGAAATATGTGAGTGGTTGAGCCTACAAAGGATTTCAAGCCCCAGGCCACACACTGCCAGAGTTGATACCATGTAGGACTGTGGAAACTCAATGCGATTTGCAGCAGTTCTGATTTTAGGCCAATTTATTTATTCTTGCTGATCCTTCTTACTACCTTCTGCTAAAATAAGGATAATAATATCTATTTTTCATGATTGTTGTACAAATTAAATAATTATGATAGGTATAAAAATTCCTATGAGAGAGCTATGAATATACCAAACACTAAATAAAGCTTTATTCACTGCTCTCTTTACATATTTAAATATAAATATGTGTGTTAGCAGTAATTTAAATATACAGATAATGGAAAATATGAACTTTATTGGAAGCAGATAGGTAGTTTATACAAAGAAGTTTTGAAGCAAGTCTTCATGGAGGGAAACAGTTTTCCTTAACAACTTTTAATAGTAATAGGAGAGAAAAAAGAAACAGGAGAAGCCCAGAAAGGAAATGTTACAGCAAAGCAAGAAAAGAGGAAAGAGAAAATATGGCATTCTTGGGGGAAGGAGAGAAGAGATCAAAAGTTGAAAAGGAGTTATCTAAGTTTGGATTTGCCAGGCACACAACTTCTACCTCAAGACTAGTAGTTGGAGAGAAAAAAAAAAAATGCCACGAAAACACACAGAAAGGGAAAAGGGTGGCTTAGAGAACCCTAGGGCTTCCAAGTTGTTAGAGTTTACCATCCAATGTGTTTCAACAGCATCCCTAACCAATGGCAAACTATCTTTTAGACACCTTTTCCACTGTGATTGTTTAAAATGTTTTCTTTAAGTTGGATCAGTATGTTCTGCAAACACAAGTATTTACCCCCTATTTTCTGGAGACAACAAAGAAAAGTATTTTCCTTTCTCATGATAATCCATATGTGATGTTCTGAGAGAGTTACCATTCCTGTAACTCTCCAGTAAATAAAAGCAAAAAAGTCTTTTTCAATGATTGTTTATAGAACTTGGTTGGAAATCTCCTCACAATCTGGATATCTTTCCTTTAGAGGTGCTCTGCTTATTTCGAGGTAACACGTAACATGCATGATTTACAATGGATAAACAATAGAAAATATAATTGTGATTTATGAAATGTATGCAGCAGAGACTATATTTGTTATTTATAAATTTTTCATAGCTCGGATTTTGTGCCTTCAAAAATACAAAGTGAAGACCATGTTTGTGATTTATTCTGGCTGTATATAATTGTATCACAGCGTTCCATTATGTTTGTTTGTATTCATAAATGAATTTCAGTGGACTATGGAAAGAAAAGAGGGTTATGTTTTTACATGTCTTGAGAGGTGAATATTTTCTTTCTTTTACTTGTGAATAATGACAGAAAATACCTCAATAATTAAGAGTATATACTGGGGATATTGTTTTAACTCTGATTTCTTCAAAATCCATGTGATTATTTAAAGGCAAATAAAAGCTCCAATTGTTTACCCACAGTCAATAATTATTTGAGAAATGATCATTTCATGTGATAATGATTATTACCACGTTCTAGGACTTCATAGATTAGGAATTGACTTGAATCTTGCAATTGTGACTAAGAAATTAATCTACTATAAGAAGATAACTCATATTATCTGACCCATTTTCTTCCCATCACTGTAGGGTTTGCTCAGGAATTGTTTCCTCACATACATTTGAGAAAATGACAAGTGAAGACTACATCAATTAAAAATACAACAAATGCAATTTGTGATGATTCTAGAAGGTAACCCAAGGAACTTGCTTAGAGAGTAGGGAACTGGGATTTGTTAAGCACAGTTGATCTCAAGTCCATTTTCTGCAACACTATGTTATTTTCAAATATTTGTTTCATTACTGTAGCAGAACTGACAATAAAATGCATTTATTTGAGTTATTTTAATATCCCAAAGAAGAAAATTACCTTTTCTTTGGCTGAAACCCATGTTTCAGATAAAGTAAAAAGGAAAAATACATTCTGAAGCAAACAAGAAGTGCAAAAACTAAAGTGTTTACTAAATATGCCTACCCCAGGATATTTAGTCTCATAACTGAAAAAGCCAGTTTTTATAGACTGGCTACCATAGCAGAAGATGAGGACTAAAATATATACGTTAAGATAATTTGGCTTTATTTTATGACAACACTGGAAGGAATATACAGTAACAATGAAAAGAGAAGATCTTCCAACTCTAGATGTCTCTGAATTAGAAGTCAAGCTTCTTTTATCAGCTCTGTCATTTATTACTTTAGGGCCTCAATTTTCAAGGTGTGTGAATATGAAAAAATGTCAGATATCTAGCAGAGTAGACCATTTTTATCAAAGGTATAAAAAAATAATTTTGTTTTCCACGACTTCCTGCATAAAAATTCTTTGTAAAGTTTGCTTAATAAAATTGTACAGTTCAGGAATTTTTAAGTATATTCACAGAGTTGTTCAACTATCAAAAAACTCAATTTTAGAACATGTATCATTCCTAAAAGAAACCCTGTACATATAAGCAATCACTCCCCATAGTATTCCAAACGCCCAGTGATAGGCAACCATTCATCTAATTTCTGTCTTTAAAGATTTCCCTGTTCTACACATTGGATATAAATGGAATCAAACAATATATAATCTTCTGCTATTGGCTTCTTTCACTTAACATAATATTTTCAAGGTTCGTCTGTAATGTAGGGTTTATCAACACTTCAATGATTTTTTTGCCAAACAATGTTCTATTAATGGATGTACAACATTTTATTTATTCATTCTTTCATCATTTAATAGGTTCTTCTTACTATTTGGCTATTGTAAATAATGCTGCCTTTCCTATTCATGCACAAGTTTATACACTGACACGTGGTTTCATTTCATTTGGATATATGTCAAATACGGATGTGGGTCAAATGGTAACTCTATGTTTAACTTTTTTGAAGAACTTCCAGCTCTTCCAGTTTTGAAGAACTGGGTACGTGTGTATTCATTCTATTTTGTGCATTTATTTTTCATTTTGGATTATTTATGATCAAGTTTTCTCTAAAATGCACAGAGTAATCTATACTGAAAGATACTCATTAGTCAAAGATGATGAAGGCAGGATTATCTTGTGTCCATTGGCATATTTAGAACCCATTAAATGATGAACCCATTAAGTTATAGATAGTGTCTATAACTGAAACCAAACACCATCCTTTCCAAAAGCAGGAAGTGCCACCTGGAGATACACACACACACACACACAAACAATGTTGAGCCTTGTATTTGGGACAATTGGGACAGTCAAGTATACTTAACATTTAATAATCCTGGCCAACATACTGGAATTCTCCAACCTAGTTCACTCATAACATTTTTTATACAAAAATATTCCTCAAACACTGTTAAATGCTACTCTTTATGTACATATCTAGACTTCAGATGTGAATCAGAAAAGATAACTATCTGCTATTATTTCCAGAGTGGCTGCCTAAGGAGCTCCATGGACCTGCTTCCAAGAAAAACAACCATAACTGGTGAACTATTAAAAACACATTTAAAGCATATGGAAATTGTCGTAGGAGCTTAAGTAAATTAAAATGCTTTTTTTTTAGAAAATACTAAAGAATCCTCTAAAAATATTAAAACTGGTAACCTAGCTCAACAAAGATTCATTTTATAAGATCAATATTCAAAATCAGTTTTATTTCTATATGCTAACAATGACTTATCTGAAAATAAAATTAAGAAAACAATTCCATGTACAAAAGCATTAAAAAAGAACAAGAAACTTAGGATTAAATTTAACAGAGAATTTCAAAGCTTATATTTGGAAAATTACAAAACACTTTTTAAAAAGAAAATAAAATTCTTCCATAAACCTATGGAAGAATCCATTCCATGTTCATTAATTGGAATATATAATATTTTGAGATGACAATCCTTCCTAAATTGAACTTTATACATTCAACTCAATCTTTATTATATTCCCATTTCATTTCTTTGCAGAATTAGGAAGATGACCCTAAAATTTCTATGGTAATTGAGAAGACACAGATAAACCAAACAATCTTAAATAGCACTGAGAGTCAGAAATAAACACATGCATTGACATTTTTTACAAGGGTGCGAGGACAACTTAATGGGAGAAAGAATAGTCTTTTCAACAAGTAGTTCTGGTACAACTGAATATCCACAAGCCAAAGAATGAGGTGGGACACTAGCCTTATACCATATGTACAAATTAACTCAAAATGGATAAAAGATATAACTGTAAGAGTTAAAAACCACAGAACTTTTTGAAGGAAATATAGGAATACATGGGCTAGACAAAGTCTCATTAGATATGACATCAAAAGCACAAATGGCAAAAGGAAGAAAAAGACATATTGGAGTTCCTCAAGATTGAAAACTTTGTGCTTTGAATAATACCATCAAGAAAGGGAAAAGACAATCCAGAGAATGAGAGAAAATGTTGCCATCTCATGTATCTGATGGAGACTTGTATTTAGGGTTTGTTCTAGTTTGCTAGCTGCCGGAATGCAACACACCAGAGACGGATTGGCTTTTAATAAAAGGA